>JAVYIG010010387.1:15000-69588 GCA_035222895.1 Strongylocentrotus droebachiensis
ATAAATATTACGTTTTGTGTTGTCATGCAAGAAAAATAACATGTTCACTGGTAAGATTACTTTTGTATACTTTGTACAATTTTTTTTAAAAATATTTATTTACATAGTTTGTATTTTTCTTGTTGAAAATGGAAATAAAATTCGAACTTAAACTTTACTAGGCGGACAGTAGCTGAAAAATTGTGTTATGAGATATTCCTTGAATGCCAAATGATCCAGCATTCTTGCCAAAAGAGGGTGTATTGTGTCTGTTTATTGTACATAATTTGTATTTTTCTTGTTGAAAATGGAAATAAAACTTGAACTTGAGCTTAAATTGAACTAATCGGACAGTAGCTCAAAAGGTGTGTTATGAGATATTCCTTGAAAGCCAAATGATACTGCATTCTTGCCAGAAGTGGGTGTATTGTGTCTGTTACATTCGACATGAGTGGATGGCTGGGAAATTAGTTATGCGTTGCTCCACCTCAGGGTCTAAAGACGCGGCTCAATGTTGACACGCCAAGAAACCCTTGACACCCGACTGTCAGTGTCGGGTGGCAGTCCAAGTGGTTTAAAGGTAAAGACCAGTATTGGCAACGCCCCAATTTCAAAAAATGAAATGGAAGCTCTCATTACCAATCATGTGAAAGAATATGTTTTGACTAATACATGATGATAACAAATTTGCCGGGAAACCGCCTACTAATTCATATATTTGGTAAATTTATTTCTCTCATGGTCTGGTGAGAGAGATAGGGTAGTCCCATATACATCTTTCTGTGTATAGTGCTCGTAACTTTACGAAGAATGGGCCAAATTTCTTATCATTTTGATGATTCCAGAACCTTGCAGATGCTAGATGCTAGATGATCGACCTTTTCTGATCGATTCCACAACGTTTCTTTCACAATGCAATCGCATGACCATTACTGGTCTTTACCTTTAACGCTGTTAAACGGATGACATTTACTGCAGATATAAGCTAAGACAGTCTTTAAAGGCTAAGCCAATGTTCTTGGTTATCCCTGGTTATTGATTAAGGATAAGATATATTCAATTCACGTTTGTGGAAGGACTTAACTGCACTTATATGTACTGATGGTATATACATTTCCCCCATTTCCCTTTTCTTAATTAAGAGAAGAATGAAATGTGTTTTTCTTTTCAATTTTGTTTTTCTTTTCATACCGTGCAAATGTGTGAGGTCATCACAATTTACGTCACGGAGTTGCCAATTCGCGTTTGATCTATTACAATATTTTCGAAAAAGAATGAATTCGGGTTAAATATCCTTAATATACCTGATTTTTCTCAAACTTTTAATGATCCGCCTCTTGTCATTTCGTTATGCTTATAAATTATCAAAACCAACTTTATCTCAGTGTGAAGTTTCTCCCTAACCAATAAACTCTTCACCACCCTTTATCAATGTCGAGCATCTTCTGTCCAAGTGATTTACGGCTGTTGCACGGTGACAGTAACCACAAACTATGCATGAACTGTCAGCGAATACACAATTTCGAGGCATGCAAGGGGGAGTCCGTTTTTTTGCTTAGTGATGAATGATTATGATCAGGTGCCTTCTTTTGTAAAAGCCTTGTACCTTTGAAACAAGTATTATTTCGTCTATTGTTGTATCAATTTATGTACTCTTACTTTAATACAACATTTTCACTAAGTCTTGCAGATGATTAATAATTGAGTTTAATTAAATTGAACAATAAATATAAACAATGTATAATGTTTAACTGAAAAACATGTTTACAAAAGGTATATTAAGTATATTAATATGTATAAGTATGTTTATAACCCTAGATGTTGTATTGCCAGGACATCTATATATAACCCTAACTGGTATTTAACAGGACATCATAAAACTGGGATATAATCCTAACCCTAACCATAACCCTAACCCTAAAACTAACCCTAACTCTAAATTCAAATAAATATGTGTATATATTGTAAAGGGAAAGTGTATATTTGTGATTTTGTTATCACCTTTTTGTTAGTTTTGTTTTGTTGTTGTTGTTGTACAGAGCAACTGGGAGAGGTGCTCTAATATACGTTATGGGGCCCACACTTTTGGATCAAATATTATACCGTATTTTCCTCAAACTGTCACAGATGTGTTTGTGTCATTTTTCAGCTGATCGTAGTTATCACAAACTTTTTTCAAATATCAGTGATGGGTTTCCCTAAGTTTAAGCAATATACCCTTCCCCTCTGATTGTTAATCTGTCCAGAGGATTTACGGTCGTTACACCATAAAATTGACTACCAATCAGAATTATGCATTGACTGTCAAGGAAGATACTCTTTAACGTCTAAATGCATTTTCTTGGTTGTTCCCGAAGGATTATATCTCTTACAACTTAAAGGTAATATAAAGTTTTGGGAAATTTGAAAATTGGCTGGATAGTAATTCTTTACAATTTTGATATATTTGGATGCCCTTGTTGATGTATTATAAGCACTAATAAATTTAGCCCCTAAAACACTCCTGCTATCGAGAAAAAATTGAATATAAAAATTTACCGGTGCTCCCGGTAAATGTTGATGAATTTCAAATAGCGCCTACGGCCATACAATGGTAGCTGCGACCGTGAAACTCTCAGAATATGTAATTGTGATATATAATTTCCAAATGGGAATAGCCAATCGGTCGATTTTAGTCAATAAACATTGTTTAATAGGTAAATTAATATCTTGACCTTGAGAGGGAGCTATACAACATAAACAGTTTATTATTCAAAATGTTATCACTTTGGACTCGATTTCAACTGCGACAACGATCACTGAATATTGTAGGATCGGATGTGCATGCTTCCAATATGTTCATTTGAATCTTATTCATGACCCCATACCAAAACTTTGTATTACCTTTAAACAAATACTATACCAGATTTTCCTCAAAATTCCACTGATGTGTTTGTGTCATTTTCAGCTGATCATAGTTATAAGAAACTGGTTTTAATATCAGTGATGGGTTCCCCTTTAAGCAATATACCCTCCTCCTCCGATTGTCAATGTCGGCTTTCTGTCTAACTGATTTACGGTCGTTACACCGTAAAACTTACTAAAAATCAGAATTATGCATTATCTGTCAAGGAAGACACTCCTTAAAGTTGGAATCCATTTTATTGGTTGTTCCCGGAGGATTAGATCACTTACAACTTAAACAAATACTATATCGGGTTTTCCTCAAACTTTCCCTGATGTGTTTGTGTCATTTTCAGCTGATTGTAGTTATAACAAACTATTTTTAATATCAGTGATGGGTTCCCCTTTAAGCAATATACCCTCCCCCTCCGATGTCGGCTATCTTTCTTACTGATTTACGGTCGTTACACCGTAGAACTGACTACCAATCAAAATTATGCATTAACTGTCAAGGAAGACACTCCTTAAAATTGGAATCCATTTTATTGGTTGTTTACGGAAGATGAGATCACTATACCGGATTTACCTCGAATTATTACTAATGTGTTTGTGTCATTTTCAGCAGCTGATCGTTGTTATATCAAACTGGTTTTAATATCAGTGATGGGTTCCCCTTTAAGCAATGTACGCTTTACCTCCGATTGTCAATGTCGGCTATCTGTCCAACTGATTGACGGTCGTTACACCGTAACACTGACTACAAATCAGAATTATGCATTATCTGTCAAGGAAGACACTCCTTAAAGTGGACATGCATTTTTATGGTTGTTCAAGAAGGATTATATCACTCCCAGAAGGGGATTGTGCAAGAACATATTTGGGATTATCTTCTTATAATACATATCATGTACATAAATTGATTTCTTGTCATGAAGAAGAAGTTTGTTGATGTATTTTTCTTAAGAGCAAACGGGGGAGGCCCTTGGAAAGGTATGTCATAGCGTTGCCAATTTACGTTTGATGGACTAAAAATAACAATAATAATACTTTGTGCTTTCCCAGCTTATCATAGAAAAGTGTCCCTGTGCTTTATGAAAGATAATAATAAAGAAAGTTCATTAATTTATATGCGAAAGAATCTTGAAACTTGTAAAGTGAAAGAAATTGGCAGTATATGATAAAGCGCGACTGGTACACAATAAATATATACATTTGCATCTTCAAATATCCATGAATTTCTTATTTCAAATACTGCATCCACTCTTAAACACACACACATACACACACGCATACACACACAATTTGAATAGTTTATCTCCTTTTGCTGCCTATATTTCAAACCAACTTAAAGATCAGGGTTGACTTTTAACCTGCAAGCCCTTCACATGCAGTCGTGAATGTCAGGTATACATCCAACTGATGTATGGTTGTTAAACCGTAAAACTAACTGGAAACCCAAACTACGCATTAACTTTCAATATACACTCCAAAGCAATTTTAAAGACGTAAAGTCTAGTCAATGTGACCGACAATTTGTCAACTTTTCGTTCTTTTCATGTCGCCGTGGAACAGTATTATAAAGTCGAATTGCCTCTTGAAAAGTATTGCTTTTCATATGCCTCAATATTGGAAAATGTTTATGACGAGAAAGAGATGACCATCTTGGATTCGATCATTCATGGCGCAACCGTATGTGCCAAGGGATAATAATCGAGCTCAGCTAATATCTTCTGGGGGGTGTTTCACAAAACGTGTCATCAGTGACAAGTGACAGTTGTTGTTATAAGCTACTGATATCCTTGCTTCTGATTGGTTATCAGCAGATTTGTCACTAGTATTTGTCATTTGTCATTGAAAAAAGGCTTTGTGAAACGGGTCCTTGCTGTGTGTGGCGTCAAGTGTGCTTCAGTATTGCCTGTGATTTTCATCAACAGTCAATTTCTCGTCATTCTCATGATCATAGTATACACATATGTTTTTGTTTTCTCCTGCATAATCAATCATCATGAATACTTTAAAACAAGCTTAGACTGTATATATTACAATTTAGAAGTCGCATGGCTGGAATCCGACGTCATCTTTAATTTACCTTTAAATAGACACTCTTTAAAAATACTATGTCCCTTTTGCAACCAACATCAAATGATGTAAGGCTTTGCAGGAGTTATGAATATATGTCATGTATGCCCTATCTGTGAAATGTAAACGTTTGCAGTGTCCTAGTATTCAAATTATGCAAGGAAACCCGTTTATCTTATAGACTTCACTATCAGACATTGAGTGACTGACTGACTTTTTTTTTCTTTGGTAATAACATACATTGAATAAGCTGCCACAGGTACATGAGCATTTGTCTACACCAATAACCCACTTCTTGTAATGGCCAATACTAAACTGATTGAATCTTTGTGCAGCACAAAACGAACAACCATTTGGTAAAAAGGTCTGAAAATCAGACTATCACTTAGGTGATTGCAATTACTTAGGTCGATTCGACAACTAATGGTCGTTATTTTCCCATTTAAAGCCATTTTCAAGCCCTTTCGTTTAGAGGGAAGTTCTAAATTAGTATTGTCTTTCAAATGCCTTGGAATTTAACCATTTCATTTTTTGGGCCTGCAAATGGGACATAGTACCTTGAGAGGCTTGTTCAGATATGACGTGCAAAACCATGCTTCTTATTTTTCTCCTTTTTTCTCTTCTTTTTGTAATGACGTGAAGGCAATATGCTTTACATGTCTGCATTTTACAACACATCAGAGCTAATTCAATACATTTTGTTGCACGCAGTTGTCTTTCATGTGCAAGGATAGGAAATCTGGGAAGGTTTTTCTTTTTCGATAAATGTACAGCGTCATGTTATGTGAACGAGTCTCGGGGAGGGAAGGGGATGCTCTTAGGGCCCAGTAATTTCATTAACTTTCTGTAACTTAAATAATGATGTACGATCTTTCGTCTAAATGATTTATATCAATGATAACAGGCTAGATATTTGTAATTTAAGTTTGAGTAATTGCAGGAGACAGACGAGATGGGTATCGGATTAAGATGAGAGAATTGAGGGAGACGTGTCAGAAACATTCACAGATGAGAGATGCGTGATGCTGAGTGTCTGGGGATTATCAGAGGAGGCAATTTTGTTAAATAAATCAATGGAAAGGAGACAAGGAGACGTTGAGATTAAAGAGTAGATGCCCCCTTTTGAAGGAAAAAATGAAAGCATGGGGAGGAGTCTAGATTATGACAACCAATTTAAACTTGTTAAACCAGTACAGTGCCAACTTTGTTTAAAAAGTCACAGATGAAAATGTTGTGGGTAGAAATTGCACTCATACTGCCCCTTCTCGCATTGTTAATTGAGACACCATCGTATTCTTAAAATCATGCAAATTCATGTTTCAGAACCTCGTTTGAATTTCCAGAAGAAGATGAAAGTTTAGTCTCTTTTCTCAATTACTAGATGCAATATCAAAATCTTAAACCGGCTATTGAAGTGAACGGATTGAAAAGGGAATAGTTTTTGGGGGTCATATCAAATAAATTGAATGTCCTCTTTCATAATCTTTCATACTGTAATACGTAATCACATCCAAAAAAACATCCATCGAGGAGCTTGGAAAAATGGAAGAGCATGGCCTTTTCGTTTACAAGCTTTCTATTCTATTCATCTTGCATGATAATACAAAATATGTTGTTATCTGCAATCTCACGTAAAATATTAGATGTAGTGTGTTCAAAATTACTTCAAATGATTTTCCTCATTTTTACAGGACTAAAAAGCATATCACAAGAAAAAAAAACATAATACAATAAGGATACAAATACAAGGAAGATACTCTCTTCTCGCAGTTAAACATTGGAAATAAGTTTTAACCTTCACATATTGTCTTACCTTATCATGAGTTCACATCTGCACAGGATGAAACATGTATTAATCATAGATCTCTCATGACTGCTCAACTTCCCGAGTTTCTACAATCTGTGGTATTATTTCTATATGGCCAAAGCTTCGAAAACAGAGTAGGATTTCGTCAACAAACGAGCTCGTACGTGCCTTTTTTCAACGGAGAAAGGTCCATCAACCTCTTAGAAGAGCACACGATCACCAGGTGCTCCTAAACAACACCCTGTCCAAACTTGAAACACAATTAGTTCTTACTAGTAGGTGCCTGTGAGTGCGTGTCTAAACAGAACGAAGTGCTCTCGATGGTCTGCCAAGCAGCAGACGAGTAAGATTGATTTAGGTACGGTGCGCGCCACAGGAACGGGCGATGTTTCGACTCGATGTCACCCGCCCAGCGAGCCACGATCTTGTTACAATGCTCATAGCCGCGTTTTATACGCCCCTGCCGAACACACTCACATCAGCGCAAGGCGACGCACTCACGCCTCCGTGCCAACACTGCAAGATTCGCCCGCGTTCATAGCGTCGATGCTTTCAAAAGGAGCGTACGTTCAGGTTCGCATACCGCGCGCGAATTAATGGACTGCGACATGTGTGTAGGCGCTTGCAAAGAATGATAGCCCAGTCTTTGAACAGATTTCAATCCCGGATAATTAATTGCTGGCCATGCTCGACTTGTACCAGTTTGTCCTGGTCATGAAAGAACTCCGAAGTGCGATAGCTTCTTCCCTGAAACGTAATATAAGTTTCAAATGTTTGTCATCCCGGGAAGAAACTATGTGATTGTGTCGCTAGAAGGGGTCATTACGAAATGGATAGCATGAAGAAAGACGAGGATTAAAATGAAAATGGATATGAAGCAAGAGAAGGTCGGATATCGACTAGAGAGTGATTACTCTAACTAATATGACCTAGTTCCCATTTTTTTTACTACAAAAACGCCTTTGTTGTGAACTAGGTTCTCGTTATTGGCTAAGTGTGGTAGAAGTAGGCGGGATATGCATTTCAGAGTAAAGAAGTTAATAAACAACTATCGCTTTTCAGTGCGGATGACTCCGAAAGAAATGAATGATACGATAAAGATGCACTGAAATAGCTAAGTAATGATTTTTTAAGACACATTTGATATCAAATGCATCACATTTCGACCTTTTAACCATTTCCCAAAACAAACTCGACAAGGGCGAAACTTTAATAATTGTTTTGTTGTTTGAGGGCACCGAGATAACTTTCAAATAACTTGAAAAACTTAATTTTCAAGTTTTTGTTTTGAGATCACAGTGCAATTTGTTATTCAATTATTTGAAGACAAATCTTTATTTTATTCTGGGAGGGTAGGTTTTCATAAAATAGTAACTGTATGGTTAGAGGATTCAATTTACTTCATGATAGACAATCCAAAGTAAATCAAAGTCATTTAACTTGAAGATGCAGTTGCATCAGCATAACTCAAATTTGTCGTTGGCATGATCAACAAAATACAAAATTTTAGACGGATCTTCGCCGCAAAATGAAGTGATATACATCTATCAACTTTAGTTCTAGACGATTGGCAATTCCCAACACACTACATGCAGCGTCCAGACGGCCTCAAAGAGGACAATCACCTTTATTGGGGTAATCACCGAACAGGCAACTACTTCTGAAATGATTGCCCACTCTCCCCCCCCCCCCCCCTCCCCCTTCCCCCCTCCCAATCCCAAAGGCACTTACCCACAAAGACCGATAACATCAATCAGGTGCAGTAAACCTTTGGATGTTGACACATGAAGCTATTAAAGACCGTCAATACTACTGGGCCAGAATGGATTAGACCACACAGCGAGGTCACTGACAGGTGGCTATCTCATTAACTCAGCTCTCAACTAACATAAGAAAAAGAGGATCATGGGGGACCAGCAGGCACCGATTGGGGAAGTTTTCTATATAGAGGGAGCAAGTAACTACAAGTACGACAGTGGAGCTTAAAGGGATCCGGTAACTTTGTCTCAGATCCTTTAAAACAAATCCTTGATTTAGCTCATGCTGCAATCATAATTATAAGCCTTTAGGGCATACATGAATCCCATGACATTTACAAGCCGATCGCCTGTCTGATTATCAAGATATTTATGATTGGAAATCGAAATCAACTTTTGCGTTTTCCTAACGGTTTTCATAACACTACAGTCTATTGGAGAAAATGAGTATGGTAAAACCGGTCACTCAAATTGTTTAACTTTTTTGAGGAACTTCATGATCATTTTGAAGCGCTGTTAATTCTACAATGATCTATGTATAGCTACGGGTACCGTGAATTGAATAGAAGAAAAAATAGCTTAGAAACATTTCAATGAAAGAAAAATGTACAAAATTCTCGGAAACACATAAAAATGACCTTTGACTATTACTTACTTGCATAACTTGAATATAAAAGGGCCCCGTCTGATTTAAATCACATTTGTTTAAGTGGAAAGAGGCTTACAATGGAAAGTTAAAGATATAACACCCACGTCTTGTGAATTTCTTTCCACAAGGCATGCAACTTTCTTACTTTGCGTAAGAATGTAGCCTATCATTGTTTGAAAATGCCTCCTCTAAAAAATGTGAAACTCAAGCAATGCTTTAGTTCTTTACATTTTGTTTTCGAGGTATGGTAGCTATCAACTTTCATATACTTGTAATTGTTCTAATTGCATAGTTATCCTAAGGGGAAGTGCACGTGAACTCCAGGTATGGCTGTGTGTCAGCAATATGGTATATCTATGGCAAGCCCTAGATGACATAAAGTTCGATCCATAAAAACTACGAATTTGCTGGTAATTCAAAAGAATATAGGTCAAAATTTCTTTTCAATCGACCCCCCCCCCCCCCCCCCCCCCCCCCCCCAAATAAAAAAATGTATCTATCAAGAATTCATTAACAAATTTACCCATTTTGATCGGATGTATTGTTATAACTAAAACTAAAAATTGATCTATAAAAGACGCATCTGCCAATAACAATGTAGCCTCTTGTCGATGCCCTCGCGCTGTTGGAGTCTCTAAATTCTGGCGAGCGAAGCGAGTCAGAGCCTCGGTTTCTCTGAATCGCTTCGATCGCCAGAATTTAGAGACTCCAACAGCGCGAGGGCATCGACAAGAGGCTAATAACAATGGGACAACTTAGGCCTAAAAATAGTATGTTGTATTGTGTAAGAAACTGGGCTGGTCGGCCGGATCTCCCCCCCCCCCCCCCCCCCCCCATCATTTTTTTTTATCTCCCTCGAAACATCGACCATCGCCCAAAAACTCAAAACGGGGAACGTCGCCCAAATCTTGCTGATTTCTAGCTGATATATACACGTACATGAAGCCGGGTCTACTTGTTTACGCTAGCAGGATTTTGAAACTAGGGCAGAAGACGAGTGAGAATTTGGGGATAATTTGATGATTATTAATGCCTTTATATCATATTCAAACAAACAAAATACATATCATTTTATTCAATGAATATTTTTTTCTATGAAAAACGGTAAAGTAAAACGAATTATTAAAAAGCTGACCGTAATTTTTAAGATTTTGGGGTCTATCGCAAAGGGCAATACAACATCTTTTTTTGTACCTCTAATTATTTTTTCTTTTATCTCCGAAAATCATCATAAAAACAATAGCAAAAAAAATATATAACAATCAATATAATGATAAAATGGTTGGATAGTCCATTTCAGAGCCATTAACTTTATGGCGCATGGCTCTGTTCTTCCTTGGAGTTCAATTATTGACAAATCGAAGGGCAAGAATCAGCCGCCCCCACTCTTAGAACCGTGGCAAAGACTTTCAAAATATCAACGTGAGGCAATTGATCTTGAATTGATTTTCGAAACTCTTTAGAATCCCGTGTTATTAGAGATTCCCCATTTCCTTAAAAGTCTTCAATTGATTGCAGAGTTCGATCGTCGGATACCTCATCCACGCCCTCTGATCCATTGATACTTTTCTCGATCCAAAACAGGTTTATATGTAGTAGATTGATGGTAAAAGATCGATCTCCGTATAGACATTGATCTTGATGGCATCAAATGCCTGCCATACACCTGTAAGATTATTCCGCATCCATTCACATTATCCACCTGACATGTGCCTCGTTCTATAGGGAAATGGAGCATGCTTTTGATGGGGCTTATCCATTGGGGTTAGAGGCGACGATTTCACGGTTGTGTTCCGTTGTGATTCATGACCTCCTGTCTGGCTTCTGTCAACCACTAGAGGGCGAGCATGTTCAGTTTAGTTCTGTTTATTTTATTTTTGCACGGCACCAACTTCAGCTAAAGGCTGTTTTTCTGTGGTCCTTTGGTCCGTGCGCATGTCTCCGAAATGTGTAAGTGAATCAGCTCTGCCTCCCCGAATTGGCACCGAATAAGTTTCTCTCTCATGCTCCAATTCTTGAGGGGGGAATATATATCACGTGCATCAAAATATACACAGTGCATCGAGAAGTTAAAACAAAATCAAGCCGTGATTTCAAATTCTTTATGTGTTGCCAATGTTTAAGATTTTAACGTTGATCTAACCTTTAATGATGAAACTCATTAATCGCATGGCTTACGTAGATAGATCAACTAGTTTCCAACATTCAGAAATGTTTAATTTCAGATATCATGCTCCGTGTGTAATCCAATGTATTCTTGTTTAAAATATTATGAAATAATATCATAAACATTTTTGTCCTACACTTGCGCTCATGGGTTAAAAAGAATGTGATCTGATATCTGTTAAGGATAGGAATAGCATCGTAGTAGAAGTGTCTCCTTTAAAAACAATGTGCTCAAAATGGCCTCATAGTCATTGTATAATAAGAATCAGCTGACGAGTTTGTAGATAATGTAGTCCCATAAACCAGTTTCTGTGTGCATTGCTGAGCTTTTTTTCAGCAAGATTCTCGCAGCAAATTTGTTTCACAATACAATCGCACGCCATGCCTGGAATTCATCTGGCTCAATTAGCTATGTCAATGTCCTACATTTCCTGCATGTCCTGCATGCATAGTCTCATGACGCCTCAATTAATGGATTGTTTGAGGCTGTTGGAAAGTACTTCAAGGCACTCTAACTCATAGCCTGCCATGAGGCTGCGTGCACGCTATTGTTACGCTGCTTCTTGCATGCTAGCAAACATTCGTAATAGCAGTTATTGTTCATGCCCATTGGACTGTGCCTAGTGTTTTGCACGCGCTATTGTTAGTAATAATAATAATAATATAAACGTTACTTATAAAGCGCTTACCACCGAAGTCTCTAAGCGCTAATCGCGTTAATCCGATTATCTCGTTATAAATCTGGCACTGGGGGGTTTAGCCCTGTGGCAGGATAAGAGCTAATTAACCCACTGATTACTGACTTATCACGTTGCCATGGGATTAATAAAAGGGCCATTCCGTTCCAGTGGGCAATTCTTCAAAAGTGGGCAAGAGGCTGCTAATAGGGACTTTTAGATTTGCGTGGACTGACACGTGTGACGTCCATTCAAGGCAGTGCATTAAAAGGACGTCGACCATAGCAATCCACATTGTCTTCTTGCAAATCTAAAAGTCCCTAATGTCCTACTTTCATCGATCATGAGTCGCAATGGAGGAATTTTTTGTCACGGCTAATTGAATGAGTACATATTTTTGAAGTGTTCGGTTCCATGCATTTTCCATTAACGATTCTTCAGTAGCTTTATACCATGTATACCGACACATTAAAAGTAGAATTTTCTCTGGGTGATGTAGAAATGAAAGCTGGCTATGAAAAATCAGTTCAGCTTCAAAACGCGCTACATTCATATCTGCATGATCTGTACTGATCATGCATCTAGAATATGCTCCGCCTGTAAAAACAAGCCTAGGGAAATGGCCAATCACAGATCCACAAATGTATGAATAGGCAATTTTCGAAATGTCATCAAGTTTTAATGCACAAATCTTTGATAAGAGCCTCGTTACAAGTTATTTCAGTCACCTTTTTTACGAATGTTACTGTTGCAATAGACAGAATGTGAATTGCACACATTACATGTACGTGTTGTTAGGTAGGACAGGGATTAGTGTTTGTCCTACATAGCAACTACCCTAGCAAAAATAATGTATGCAATTCGTATTCTCATTCGCTTTCGCTTTCTTCATTTAGATACGAATAAAACTACAGCTATATGGATGGGTAAAACTTCTCCCTCAGAGACAATAAAGACTATAAGTTGGTGTGATACTTTTGTTAAATCTCTGGTTATATATTTTAGTAAGAATACATCTTTGAATATGAATATTAATTGGTCTCAAAAAGGATTCATTAAAATACAATAGCTTTTAAATTCTTGGAAACGGAAGAATTTGACATTTCAAGGGAAAGCACTTATTTTTAAAAGTCTAGTGATTTCAAAATTACTATATACAGCTCAAGTTTGATTGTACCCTATGGAATGGATAAAAACGTACGATTTTTGTTTGTATGAGTTAGTAGAGCGAAAGTGAAAAAGGAAAACATGATAAATACTCTTCAAAATGGAGGCATGAATATGAATGATATGTGTACACAATTTATGTCGTTAAGAATAAAATGGTTGTTTAGCTTCCTGAGTTTTAAAGAACTCCATTATAAAAAAAGGGAAATGTGATATCAAATTTAAAGGAAAAGCATTATTGTATTTAAAAAATTGATAAAATCTGGTATATTATTTTTAGGGGATATAATGATAGGAAATATATTTTTGACAGTCAAAGAATTGAAACAAACATAATCATTATGATATTAGATGGTTGAGTGAAAATGCGAAAATATGAACCGCTATACAACAAAGATGGGAGCAAATTATAAAATATGGCGAACAAGTTTATGATTTTTAAAATTACAAACGTTAATCAATGTTATATTCTAATTTGAATTTGAATAGTTTTGAATTATCAATTCACTGTATTACTGTGATAAAAATCTATACGGAACTCGTAAAATTAATTCAAAAACGATCTAGGGCGGTAGATTTCTGGAACAAAATTTTACAGACGAATTTTTGTATTAAGTGGGATTCTCTGTGGTTACTTAAATTGAAATATGTTCCTGATAATTACTTGAAACAATTTAACTTTAAATTTGTGTAAAATATTTTACCAACACCTGTTCATTTATTCAAATGGAAAACCCACAAAACGACTTGTGTTATTATTGTAACAAACCTGGTACCATAATACATGTATGTTTTGAATGCGAAAAGATTGATCGATTTTAGAACTTTATTGAAATATAGTTGTGTAACTCCTTTGCATAAATGTAAACATTTTCACCCATTTTTGTTGTATATAGTTTTCATTGCGAAAGGAAAAAGGTTTGAAATATTAATTTACTACTTCATTGTGCTTTTTTGCAATTTATAAAGCGAGTGTTGTAAACAAATTTAATAAAAATGTAGCAACAAAAACAATAAGCAAATATTTGTTGTTTATGTTAAAATCCAGACTAGAAGTTGAGGAAAATAAAACTAAGACAACAGATTTTAATACCTGTAAATGGATGAAGATAATTAATGATTTACAGGAAATGCACTTACAATCTACTTTCAAGTAAATACAGATATATAATTTGATCTCATTTAAACATGTGATGACGTACTTTTTATAAATATTTACGTATGATGTTATCCGTGATTATAATAATAATATCCAGTTCTTGTATAGCGCATAATACATAAGGAAATAACATCTTTATGTGCTTCCAAAGAGCCTTGGAAATGACTACCCTAGCTTTAGCTCCGGCAGCCGTTATCAGTGCACAGTGTATTTCAAGGAATAATCCTACCAGGTACCCATTTACCTCACCTGGGAGGTGTTTCACAAAGAGTCGATTTCAACAACAACAACAACAACAAATTCACATTCTGACTATTGAAATACAATTATTCTTAACAGGTGAAGGAGATAAGTTGTAACGAGGCACTTAACAAAGATTTGTGCGTTACATTTGATTACATCACCTACGTAATGGCCTTCACTTGCTCCCAGTCGTGATAGTTGAGCTCTCATAAATATACATTGTGCGTCTGGTGCATCAAGTTTCAACAGATCAGCTCCTAACATACATGCATACTTTGTAAATTAAAAGTGTCCTTGACAACCTGATAGGTTTGCCCGAGGCTTGCCCGGCATAGTAACGAGGAATGCATGCAGACTGATTTCCAGGTATTGTAGTTTATTCATTAATAGCACGTTAATGGATACCCTATTCACTCTTCCCCAGGAAAGAAACATTATGATAATTTATATCCCTCATGTATAGTTGTTTGCATTGCGATTGTACAGAGCACGAAAAGGGTATAGACAAGTACTATCTTTCGATCTCAGGTCGAGATAGTACTTTTGTAAAGTAATTTTTTGCTGCTACCCCACTTGCCCACCCTTGCCCATTGAATACGCATAGCAAAGTAGGTTACGCGAAATGTCAAAGTCAATGTCAATGTCAAATGAGCGCGCATCAACTGTATTACATGTATGCATGTTGCGCTTTGTAAAATCTAGCTGAAGCTAAACTGTCTGCAGAATCAGTTCTTATTATTATGTAAAATTCACTTTAAATAGACCTTATTGCCGATGTGGGATATAAAACAAATATTAACCTCCTTTACTTGGGCAATGGATACAAACTATCATCGCCTCGGTGATCTCGGGGCTACCATCTTCCCTCGCCTTGCGGCTCGGGAAGATAGTAGCCCCGAGATCACCTCGGCGATGATAGTTTGTACCATTACCCTCGTAGTCGATTAATATTTGCTTACTATAACACAACACGCTTTCAGAGATTTTTAGAAAGGATAATTTAGATCTGAAATTTCAGAATTGCTTTCTGATTAAAGAGCGGTTCTAATTATCCTAATAGACATTACTATATTAGGACCAAGTTTAACTTAAAATCCCTGATTCAAACTGGGAAAATTCTTTTTCTATTTTTCTGTTTGTTTTTTTATTTTCGATTTTTTTGGTATTATCTACCTTAGTTGATTTTAACTGAACTTAGGTATGAAATGTAGCATTTTTGGGAAATAATATTTTTTAAATAAAATGTCATAACTCCTGTTTTACGATAACCATTTTCCGCCATCACCAAGACGACAAACATCACCATCTCCGCCATCTTTTCATTGAGGGTGACGACTGGCGAGAGCAATGATCTTCGTCAAAGTCCCCAGTACAAAATGATATGTACGGCGACGAAATACACTTTCCTCTAAACTTTAAAATAAATTGCAAAAGAAGATCAAGCGAGGGTGGTTGAGGTTCATATATCATCCAAATGTTCAAAACATTACAGTTAGAAAAATCAAATTGTCTGTTAGACGATGTGAACCCAAGCGATTTTAAGAGAGATCAAGGGGATTTGGCTTGTTTCGACGGTTGGCACATTAGTTTTGACAGATGACACAATAAAGATCCCAGACAAGGAATTGGAAAAGGCAGAAGATATAGAAAACGTTGCAGTATGCCATCAAGGGAGACTATTTTTTATATCAAGAGTTTGGGTACGGACAATCATCTCTTAGAAGGCCTCGGATACGTTATTTTTCTACACGAAATTAGGATTCTACAGAAAATGTAACTTTTCGTTCTAAATATGAGTCAATTCACCTTCATTTTGTCTGTGGCGGATCCGCTCATCAAGAAGGAGCACCTCCTGCCATGTAATTGTAATGAAGCTTGGAACACTTTCACTCTTAATAATTACTGATTGCGCAGTTAGGAGCTAAGGATAGATAAAAGGGGGAGCGGCAAGGGGGTTGGCGAAGAAGACATTCTGATTAACGTCTTCAGATTAATTGTAACAACAAAAGTAATATTGATGATAATAATATTACAATGATGATGTCTAATTACATTTTCAGAGATGTGTATCAATCAGATATGTTTATTTACGTCGGAGGACCGACCTTCACCGTTACCCTTCGAAAGACGTAACTCAATTTTTAACCGGAGTCCGCCAGAGCCAGTTTGTAGGCGAAGACAGAGAGCTGACCAAGTGAACATACCACTAGACCAACTCACATCACCATCACTATGATAGTTGTGTTGACACTGCACTACTACTTCTTCTAGTGATAATAATCATGATAATATCAGTAATAATAATAGCAAGAACAGTAATGATGACAATAACATTGATAACAGTTATATTGATACAAATAATAATAATAATAATAATGATAACAAATTATTATGATAATAGTAATGATAATGATCACAATAATTATAATGATAATACTTACTTATAATAATTATTATTATTATATCATAACCTTGCTTACCAAGTGTAGTCTCGACCCTTTGCCTACTAGAACCGAGTGATCCCTGTAATAAGCCTCTGGGAATTAGACAATTCAGTAGTTAACGGGTTAATATCTCGTTGTCTGTCAGGGCCTTGTAATCATCGTGACCGAGAAAAACAAGGGAACGCCAGTGACCATTTTCCTCTCTTGGATTTGTCCGTTTAATTGTGCTTGCATTTTTATTCATGCACTCAATGCGAAAGTTTGAAGATGCACTTAGACTTGATGTCGACTGTTTAATGATACTGCGATCTCCATTTTTTGTTTTCGTTCACTACCCTTCGTTTCCCGGGCGTTATTATAGATAATGCTTGCTCATATTGTGCTGTGCGAGGGCGTTTTATAACCCAGCACGTACTTATGAAGGAAAGTATCTCTACGTTAAGACCCTCTGAGGGAGATTTGATGAATATGGTTTTAAAATATTGATACGGAATGACAAAGCCAGTATTATATCATTTTGGCTAGGAAATGGCAGAGAGGAGAGGGTGATTTTTTCCCCTGTCAAATAAACCATGTTTTTTATGATCGTGATAATTATAATGTGCACTCTAAATACGATTACTTAAAACAAGAGCGTAACAATGGAAATGCTTTCAAGACACGTCAATTCCACGTCAACTTCAAGTCCATATTTGGTATAAAATGCATTTCCATTTTCATGTAACATGATATCCACTTAGAATAGGGATAAACATTGCACGTAAAAGATTTAATATGAATGGCGCCACGGATCATAGATTTAGTACCGTACTACGTGAGCAATACTCCTCCCAAGGGCAATATTTTATCTTAAGTTAACAAAATGGCGGTAATGAATATGGGTAAGATTACAGCTAATGGCGGGTTACCCTGGGAGAATCAATAAGGTTAATTACATTATATCAAAATTGGTTTCTTTAAGTGAACTATTTAGCCTAATTTCTGTTTAACGTGAAGGCCTTTTCAAGCGTAAAAACTTAAAGACTGTCACAAAATTGAGTGTAGGCGTATTGCCAGTGCTTTCCTTGCATAATACAGAAAATATATCGGAATAATTTTCTAATCAGTCTCCAAGCAGGTTTATAACCCCACATTTGTTGGAGAAGTAATTCAGAAGTAATTTAAACCCCTCATACTCATTCTTACTTTACTATCAACATGAAAGATGTGGTTAAAACGGAATATGATTGAAATTCATTCAGAAATAACAACTACATAGTATGATATTCAAGACTAATTTTCAGTCCTAGCACACTTATTGTCTAAAAATACTTTCGGCATCATTATTTAATAATATCACGATGATATTATTCATATCGGAGGAATGGATGATCATGAATAATTTATCACGAATTAGAGCCCAAAATACTAGCAGGAAACTGCCTGAAAGTAGATTTAAGAAATTGAGTTCACTAAGGAATTTATAAAATAACATAATGAACGAAAAATGTAAAAGGAATTGTTAAGGACGAGAATGAAGAAGAAAAGGAAAAAGAAGTAGCAGAAGAAGAAGGAGGTAGAGGAGGAGGGAGGGGGAGAACCGAAAGGTGAGGAAGAAAAAGAAGATGAAGAAGATGAAAAAGAAGAAGAAGAAGAAGAAGAAGAGGAAAAGAAGAAGAGGAAAAGAAGAAGAGGAAGAACTTCAAGAAGGAAAAAAGGGAGAAGATAAATGAGAAGAAGAGGGAGGAAGGGGAGGAGAAGAAGCAGAAAGAGAAGGAGAAGGAGACGAAGACGGAGAAGAAGTAGAAGAAGAAGGAGAGGACGACGAAGAAGGAGAGGATGACGAAGAAGGAGAATAGTAACACCAACAGCAAAGCCCCTAAAAGAAGAAGATGAAAAGTAAAGAAGGAACAAATACAAAGAAGGAGAACGTGAAAACATAATGATACACACAAGCAGGTATTTTGGAATGACCAAGATAACAGGTATTCTCAAACGGATCTATTCATAGCGTTGTTAATCCATGAATTCCGTCTCGCTCAAATATAGCTTGGATAACATCTCCGGGCCGGATCAGTATGCATACGGCTAGGCTTAAACTGATCCGGTATCGCTGGTGTAGTACCTGGCCAGCTAGAATGGCTTTGCCTCTGGGAAACTTCCAGGTATTGATGCTCACTTCAAGATGTGGAGGATACATCTTCGACCGCAATGTCAACCCGTGGCATACTATGGGGCGCCAAGTGTTACCCTAGTTTTTCGGTATAAAATCACCTCTTCTTGCTACCAAATTTGTACCGAATTAATTTTGTTACAAAATGATTTGTACCAAATTTATTTTGTCGTTTGCATGGTGGTATGAATAATCACGGAAGAGGTTTACGGTACACCATGTGTAAAGTCCTCGAGGGACTGAAGACGGACAGTCAACCTGTCCGAAACGTCGAGTCTACTCTCCTGCTCCTGCTCTGCAATTCTACTCACCTACTCAACTCTCCAACTCAATCCAGTCTTCTACTCAAACCTCTCATCCTGCCCAAATCTTCTGGTTTACAGTCCTTTTCAGGACTAAACTCACTTCCGAAAGATACTCTTCCTTCTAACCTCCACTTTCTTGCCTTCCATCTCACCTCTATTTTCTATCTACTTTCCTCAGTCCCTCGAGGACTTTACACATGGTGTACCGTAAACCTCTTCCGTGATTAACTAAGTGCGCTTTATAAGTCTTTATTATTTTTGTTATTGAGAGAATATAGTTTAATTATACTATATGCTCTCAATAACAATAATAATTAATGCTGCCAGTATATTTGTCTTTTGCTTTCTGATACAAAATTCCTAGCCAAGGACATGTGACAGTTGGTATGTATTATGCCGTAGCACATTGTTATATTCTAGTTTAAGTCAGTAACAGTTTTAATAGCGAAACGCTTTGTTCATGTCCAGATTAACTTTAACTTCCAGTATCTTGGTATTATTGAGTGTAGACACACCCACACCGCGTGTACGCTACTAGTGTGTTATCAGGATGAGGCAGTGCGTGCTGTGTGAACACAACTTCTTATCAAGGTTAACAATGATCATACTGGATACTCGTTTATGTTTTTAACGTGATCTGCGAACTTTTGGACGTTTATTACTCATTTCATCGATGCTGCTTTTTATATATACGTGAACTTATACGGTAACTTATTATTACGCATTATACACCATCACAACTTTCGTCATTCGTTAACTTGACATTTGCAGTTATATAACTTTCGTCATACGTGATTTGTGTTGTATACACATGGTGATTTATTGTATGCTTCATATTTGAACATTATACAGAGTTACTGACCGTTGTGTGTTGCATGATCTTTGAACAAATTTTAACTCAGAATGTCGTCGGTGAGAACAAACAGATACAAGGGAACCCCTGGAATGGTCAATTTTTCCTATAAATTACCGAAAGGGATAACCGTTAGCAGCATCCGTCACGCTGTACAGATAATATGTTCATCTCATCTCCTTCATTCAGACGTAGACTTAGATAATGAACATATAAAAGACAATCTCATCCGCATATATCCACTCCTAAACCCGTTCATATGCAGCCATTTTGTTCTGACCCGGAACGTAGAAGTACCGAGTGAGACAGACAAAGAGGACGAATCTATTGTCAGTCAAGTGCCCTCATCTAACGACAATAGAGATGCAAGCCAATGTCAAATATGTGATTTAAAATGTCGCGACAGCGACACAATCTGCATGAAATGTAAGTGCATGCCACTTAGATTAGACCAATTATCCATGGAGTTAAAGAAAGTGCAGCAAGTGATCGATGCTTTGTTAGACACTCCGCCGTCACACCCATCACCTCAGCAGAAGAACACAGCTACATTGAAAACATCTCAATCAACCTCGTCAAGCAGCCGATCTGACCAACCCACACCACCTGGAACCACCCGAACACGGCCAGTCGACCAGAACCCCCAACCACGCAGCCGCCAGCATCCCTCACTCCCAACACCGGTAGCATCAGATACCACTCGAGCACCTCGACAACCTCCTCCAGCCCCCTACCAGAACTTCCAACCCATGCAAGCACGAAACCGTCAACATCCGGCCTCGCTACCGAATCCGTCAGGCCCACCACTCACTCAGCAACGTTACCAGCAGACAACTGCCCCACCACCCGATCAGCACCGCCGCTACTTCCCTTTCTACCAAAATGCCCAATCCCAGCCCCCATCCACTCCCTTCAACCAACAATACCGAAACCAGTACCCTCCCATCAATTCACAGCAACTATCACACAGTATGTTGAACCAGGAACCTCCAAGAGACTACATTTATGACCAACAACGTGCTCTATTCAATTCGCGCCAAAGAGCCTCCTACGCATCTGCTCTAGTGAACCCTCCCACATCCTCTCTATACGACGATTTATACATGTTAGGATGTGAAAATTGTGGAGAAGAGAACCACAGAGCCCAATCATGTCGACACGGAATGCAACTCCAATGCCGTTACTGCATGCAATACGGACACAAGGCAAAAACATGTCCGTTTTACTATTAGCATACAGGCCAAGAAGAGAGTGCCCAGATAGATTGTACTGGAGCATGTCACTCACCTATTGAAGAACTGCCTTATATAGACAATTGTAAACTCATAAATTCATACACTGTTTCATGTACTGTGAATCAAAATAAAGGGGATATATTACGTAAACCTAAATTGAATGAAAGTGACGTAATATATCACACGCAAAACAGTTCTCACACACCTAAAAGTTTGAAAAGTTTGAAATGTATCTCCTTAAATGCAAGAAGTGTTGTTAATAAGATTGAAGAAATTCAAGCAATTATCAAAATCGAAAATCCTGATATATTTGTATGTACGGAGACGCATTTAAGTAAGGATATTTTATCTAATGAAATATTTCCACAAACGTATATCGTTATAAGAAAAGATAGAAATCGGCATGGCGGTGGCCTTCTTATTGCCTACAAAACCCATTTGTCTGTGACACCTAGACCAGACCTGGAAACAGATTGTGAGATCCTTTGGTGTGAAGTAATATGTCACGATAATAAATCTTTGTTTGTAGGTGTGTTTTATAGACCACCGAGCAGTAGTTTAGATGTGATTAAAGAGCTTAATAAATCTATGTCGATATTATCAAATCATGGTAAGAAGGCTAGAAATGTTATTCTAACCGGTGATTTCAATCTTCCTAAATTAAAGTGGCAAGACGGACATATTGTAGAAATAGATAATACTGATTTAACACAAAATATACTTACGATCATCGAGAACAATTTTTTATATCAACACATATCGCAAACTACAAGGATCACTGATACCACCAGTAGCATATTAGATCTTTTATTTACATCTGATCCATCCATTGTTAGTAATGTGAATATTATTCCCGGTATAAGCGACCATGAGGCTATTGTTTTTATTATTAATTGTACATTAAAGGGAAAAGGTTGCAAACCCAGAATGACTTATTCTTATTCAAAAGCAGATTTTAACAAATTCAGAAATGATTTAGAAAACGCACCATTAACGGAATCACTTGTAAAAGAGGACTTAGAATCATCATGGCAATCTTGGAAAAATATTATACTTAATGTTGTAGATAAGAACGTACCTCATAGAAAAGTAACAAGAAAATATCACGTTCCGTGGATAGATAAAGACGTTAAGAGACTGTTTCGGAAACGAAGGAAATTTTTCGAAAAAGCTAAAAAATCGAATTTACAATCCGACTGGAATAAATTTCGTAAAATAAGACGAGACACCAAAAGACTTGTTAAGCTAAAATATAAAGATTATTTGCAAAACAACCTCTGTGAGGACATCAAAAGTAACCCCAAAAGATTTTGGAATTTTGTTAAATCAAAGAAAAAAGTGCAAAACCCGATTCCGTGCCTGAAGGTAAATGGAATTACTTTTACTGACGATAAAGAAAAAGTAGATACTCTAAACAAACAATTTGGCCCGAATTCACAAAGGAGGTTTGTCGACAAACCGAGGTTTATGTGCGTCATACGACGCGTTTTACGCGTTTTTTACAAACCTGGTTTGTAAAGAACAAAAGGAGGTTTGGCGAAACAAAAGGAGGTTTGAGCTCAAACCTTGGTCTGAGCTCAAACCTTGCTTTGTGAATTCGGGCCTTTGAGTCTGTATTTAAAGACACTAATGATGGTCCTTTTCCACCATGTGAAGAAAGAAATGATGTTCCTGCCATGAGTGATATTCATTGTTGTGTCGCTGACGTATGTAAGTTGCTCAAAAGCATTGACGTTAATAAGGCTCAAGGTCCTGATGGATTATCTCCCCGTGTATTGAAAGAAGGGGCGGAGCAGCTTGCACCCTCGCTTTGTCAATTGTTCAATATGTCACTTTCTAAAGGAGAGTTACCAATTGACTGGCGAAGAGCAAACGTGTCTCCCCTTCTTAAGAAAGGTAACAAAGAAGACCCGGGTAATTATCGCCCAATATCACTTACTTCAATTGCTTGTAAACTACTCGAAAAACTTGTTTGTAAACATCTTGTTGATCATTTTAATCTACACAATGTCTTATGTGATAACCAGCATGGTTTTCGCGAAAAACGGTCATGCGAGACTCAATTGATTGAAGCTATTCACGACTGGAGTAGTTGGATGAACTCCGGCTATAGTGTTGACATAGCATATTTAGACTTCGCTAAAGCGTTCGATAGCGTGTCGCACAATTTATTAGAACGAAAGTTAAAAATGTATGGTATTCAAAATTCAAATTTAAAATGGATCATGAATTTTTTGAAAAATCGTTCACAACGAGTCGTCCTCAATGGTGAATACTCTAATTGGGTAGACGTAAAATCAGGTGTACCACAAGGGACAATTTTAGGTCCAATCATATTTTTATGTTTCATAAACGACATTTCCTATAATATTGATTCAACTATAAGACTTTACGCAGATGATTGTATTTTATATAGGCCTATCCACTCTATTGAAGATTGCAAACTTTTACAAAAGGATTTAGAAAATTTAGATAAGTGGGCAAATTCATGGCTACTTGATTTCAATGTAAACAAATGTAAGATAATGCAAATGTCAAGAAAGTCCTCTAAACCACAGTATGAATATAAATTGGGTGGACATAAATTAATAAACACTAAGTCAGAAAAGTATTTGGGCATTACTATAAATGATACCCTTAATTTTAATTCTCATTGTAACGAAACATACGCAAAGTGTAGTAAGATTGTAGCTATAATCAAAAGAAATTTTTTTAATTGCCCACGTTCTGTGTTTAAAACCTTATATGACTCTCTTATACGTCCATGTCTAGAATATTGTTGTATTGCGTGGGACCCCTATAGAGTTTCACATATAAATATTATTGAACGTGTCCAAAAACGATATTTAAGAATGATGTTTAGAGACTGGGAAACAAGTTACCATGAACTATTAGAAAAATCAAGTTTTGCAAAATTAGAAGAAAGACGTAAGTACCACAGATTAGTCATGTTTTATAAAATAATAAATAATATGGTAAATGTTGGTCCGATTGAAAAAATTATACGTGCTCACAGAATTGGGCGTAATGATCATAATATGAAAATGTACGTACCATTTGCAAAAACAGATTATTTCAAAAACTCTTTTTATATAAGAACTGCCAATGAGTGGAACATGCTCCCAAGTAATGTTATTAATAGTCCATCTCTTTCAACTTTCAAAATATCATTAAAAAGTTGCTTACATATTTAACTTTTTAAACTCCGCAATAACAATTTGTTTTTACATTTTTATACAATTACATCCAAATTCGCGCAATATCAACTATATGTTAATTTTTACCTTAGATCATGTTGCAAATTTTTTTATATAGCATTTTGATCCCTGAAATACCCAATCATTTGTATATTCAATAATGCTGTTTTGCAATCAATAATATTTTATGTATTTATTTTCGCTCTAAACTACATTGTGTATATAATTATTTGATGTATTATCGTGTTTGATATCATTTTTTTTGTTGTAACTATGTTATGCAATAATAATATTGTTGTACTTTGCTTTTTATCAGGGATGCAGACTTGTACGGGTTTTTCAAACCCTTTTCTGCATCCCTAGACATGCTTGTCTGAATAAATACAATACAATACAATACAATTAGTCCCCTCTCCCGTAAGCATGAACTGTTCACTGACCGTGCATTCCGCGGACGGACACAAAACTATATGCACGGACTATAATTCCGTACACAGAATGAAAATGAGTTCGGTACGAAATGTATTCCGTCCACAAAAAACATTTTGTAATACAGAATGAATTTGGCACAAAGTCATTTTGTAACAAAATAAATTGTCTAACATAATTTTGTTACAAAATACAGTTTTGTGTGTATTCTGTGACAAAATGAAGTGATTTTATACCGAAAAACCAGGGTAACACTTGGCGCCCCAAGGCTCAAAATGTAACCGAATAAGCCAGGGTAACACTTGGCGTCCAAAAGGCGCCAAGTGTTAACCCTGGTTTTTCGGTACAAAATGTATTCGGTACAAAGTCATTTTGTAACAAAATGAATTCGGTAAAAGTCATTTTGCAACAAAATGAATTCGGTACAAATCATTTTGTAACAAAATCAATTCGGTACAAATTTTGTAACAAAATGGATTCGGTACAAATAATTTTGTAACAAAATCAATTCGGTAAAAATGATTTTGTAACAAAACGAATTCGGTAAAAATGTTGGTACAAAATAAATTCGGTACAAATCATTTTGTAAAAAAAATTATTTTGTTACAAAAGTTTTGTAACAAAATAAATTCGGTACAAATCATTTTGTAACAAAATTAATTCGGTACAAATTTGGTAGCAAAATGAGGTGATTTTATACCGAAAAACTAGGGTTACACTTGGCGCCCCATAGCATACGATGTTGTTTAACATTGTATCCATCCAAAATGCCAATATAATAATAGTCGCCGCGATACTTTCATTGCCAGAAAGGTGCTAAGATTACCTTGAAAAATTTGCAAGCTGAATTGGGAATTTCCCAAAGCATATTTCCACCTGCTTGTGGTATTATATGCCTCGTTGTTAATAAATAACTTACAGCAAGCTGTCACTTTGTTTGGCGGTATATACCTCATCTACACCAATGAGCCCAACAACAGACCTAGTTCAAGAAGATGTGTAATAACAGACCTAGTAGACAGAGCAGCATATACATTACCCGCTAAATAGGCGAGAATTGGTTTCTTTCGAGTTGGATTGGCATGTTCGGAGGTGTAATCGAAACACCCAATCACACCTATTAGGCCGACAACATGCTGAATAAAACATTACATTAACCTGGAATGGCAAATATTCCATCAGTTTAAAGTCGGTTCGGCAGTGATAAAGGTATAATACCCCGGCAAGTCACACCGCCAAACCGACTAAACACTAACCGATTCTGTACTGTGTGGTCTGCTTTTGATTTGTCCATGGAATTACTATAGCTTTAGTAACTCCATGATTATGTCCGATGTCGATCTCGTCGGTGTGACTTTGGTCATTTAAATAAGCATGAAAGACTTAACTCTTGGTAATAACTGGAGAAGAAGGAGTTGAAGAAAATATCCCGGCAGTCACATGTTCTTAAATATCCTAGAGAAAGCTCAAGCTTATTCCTTTTCGCTTCCGGACCTGTAATCTATGTAATATTCCGGTCAGTAGAAGCGGATCAACCATAGATATTCCTGTATAGCTTTAGGATATTAACGAATAGAAGGTGAAGACCTAATGTGGCGTAGTTTAAGAATTGCTTGTTTCTTGTAGGTCGCATACAGGGGAAAATATGACTGTTAGCTCAAAGTCGCGGTTCTAAATGAAAACGAAATCACTGAAATCAATCCCTACCTTTATCGCAATGAGAACCAGGAGAAAAGAAACGCCGAAAAAACATTTACGTCCATATGTTTATTTTCGTGCCATTTACCTCAAACGAAAAGTCAGTCAAAAGTGTTGGGCAAAAGAGCAATGGTGCAATCATTACATTTCTTTGAAATTATTCGTCCAGTTGAAGTTATGGTATTAAACATCTCTCGTGGTATATTAAAACTCGGTCCTAATACTTTCTGATAATGAACAACAAGAATTGTTCATTAGCAGACGATGACCTTTCTGAAGTTGTATGTTGATCAAACTTCTCCATACAGAGGCCTATATTCACGATTAAATATCAAACTTACAAGTACCTCCAGGTGATAATGCATTTCTCCATTATCAAGTACATTATGTAATGTGATCCCAAAAAGGGGTACGGAAGTTTAATGAATAGACACTTTATAATAACTCCCCACTGGACATCCACCCTCGCGAAATACCCCCAAGAAAAGTAGATGAAGGACAATCGCGACTAGGACAATCAGCATGGACATTAATAATGGCGGTCGCCCACGTTCATGATGTTTAAACACATTATAATAAAGAAAATAGAAGCCCTTACGCTGTATATAGACCGCTCCCAGGTGAAGTTAGTGTATTAGAGGGTGAAAAATAAATAGGATGGAGGAAGAAAAGTACATGTAGGTCAATAGCCACAATCATGGAGGTCGCCCACTTGCACCACGTTCATGACGTTATAGGGATAGTTGTGTTCTGTTGCAGAGGGCGCTACATAAAATAATTTGTTTGTGAGATAATGACAAAATGAGTGTCAAATTTAAAAGAACATACAATTTAACTCTTAAGCTGCCCCTATGCAATTCACCCAGTGCCACAGTGCTAATCCCTATTGTGCCCGCTACTAATCTCCTGTGTGCTAAGTTAATTTAGGGTTAGTTCAAGTGCGTGTAGTTTAAATTGTTACTATGTTTGATCCACTATAACATCTCATCTGTATATTGTATAAAAAAGAATTGTACGTTAAAGTTGTAGGAAATTTAACCCTCTTTCTGTTGATACCAATATCATTTCATGAATCTGTAATTTTGGTAAAGTAAATAAGCACTATCAGTGAGTTGTCAAACCAATCCGTTGTCTCATTTCCCGCACACAATCTGAGGGGCCATGATCAAAACTGACAAATTTGATGATAAAATATCGCAATTTTCTCAGGAAAATCCAATGTAACGGTATACGTGAAGCACGCAAAATCAAAACAACAATAAACCCCCTCCACAAATACAGTAAGCATTCATGCGTGCACGCAATGCGCATCGCACAATAGGCATAAACAATTAGCTTGTGTACTTATGCACGAAAATGTGTCCGTGGCACGCGAGCGGATGAGAGTTTATGTGTCCATGGCAAGTCAACAGAAACCCGATTATGTGTGCGTGGCACGCCAGCGCATGCACAGAACAGTGTTCTTGGCACGATAAGAGTTAAATGACAAAATCATCTTTGTTCGATCAAAATCAGTTCAGAGACGGCTGAAATATCCATACATATAAACGACCTCTAATACTTGTGTACCACCACAAATATTAGATAATTTGAAAAAGCCGTTGAATAAACGAAATAGCGCCTTGTACGTCGTATTTCAGCCAATGCCGACCCATGGGCCGCAACCAGCCGGCCCATGTATTTTTATTTTTAATTAAATAATTAATTAACGGTCACCGTATTCTTTTGAAAGTGGAGCTGAATTGGTATGAGCGTATTGGCTAAATTTCACACATTTTGGGGTCTACAATTACCTTCATAGCAATTTTAGGTTCTTAAAGGGCACTAGAAATGTCATAGATGAGAATAAGAGCAATAACCATGCACTTTGAAGGCATTTGAGGTCTGAAAACAGAACTCAACTATCCCTTTAAAACATATTATAACTAACACAAAGCTGGATCTAGCCAGCTTCCAAGACTGGAGGAGTTGGTGTATTGGTGAAAATAAATAGAGAAAGGAGAGAGATAAAAAGTAGATGTAGGACAATAGCCACTAAGACAATGATCTTTAACATTTAAAATGTCGGTCGCCCACTTGCACCACGTTTATGACGTTAAAACACATTACATTCACAGTAACAAAATGAAACGGGATGCGTTTTTGCGGGTACTTGAGATTTAATAGAGGATGGAATCTTGTTACCCTGAATATCAACATCATGACAATAATAACAACTACGACACAAACTTTCCCAACTGAATATAAGGGAAGGACCCGGGTATTATTTTCGAATCTTTTGATCAATTTTTTACAAGTATCTGCACCTAAAAAACTGGATGGAGCCGGCATGTCCAATCCATAGAACTCTCTGCATCGGGGCCACCAACAGACGAGAACTTGTGTACAACCCCCCACAGCCCGTAAAAAGGCGACACTGTTTCCTCATTAAAGAGGGCGAACAGAATTTACCTTCTCATTTGGAATTTAACTGTGAGTACCACAAAGTGGGCTATACGTATAACACCCCTCTGCATACAAAGAAGACACACCGTTCCACTGCATTAAACAGGCGAACAGATGCCCACTTTACAGGCGGGTACATGTTATAAATATCATCGGGGCCCCCACCGGAAACCAATAAATATTGAGCTCTGCAAGATACAATGGCCAATTAAAATAATCCAATTCATATTCCTCAAAACACAACCTTCCCATGAGGTATTTTGTAGCAGTGTGTAATACACATAATAACCTTTATATGTATATATTAACATATATACACATACACACATATATATGCGAAGAGGCAAAAATGCCAATTTCCGAAAGATATAGGGGAAAAAGGGAACTTGGACGAAGAGTTGTAATAGTTACTCTATCACAACCCCATGATCGGAACCATCAACGACCCCGCACCAGCCCGGGACGGCCCGTCGTCGCCCGCCATGGACAAGTTCGGCCAACATAAAGAAACGTACGCCCTCTTCCGAACTTGCCATGCTAAGTGCGACGAAAAAGCCGACCCGGCGCTAGTGCGGAGACGAAGGAGGTCCCGATCCTTACCCCAGGATTGGGTGAAAACCTGCTAAAACCGCAAAGCAGGAAAAATAATCGCAGGAAAGCCCCAACCTGCCAAGCATTGCTTCGACATCAAGATTACTTGACTGAGGTGAAAAAACAATCATTATGAATCCGTTATGTTAATCACTTGACACACTTCCTGACCACTTAATATTTAGTAAAACATACTATCGAATCTACTTGAAAAACGTAAGGAGGAAAATCAAGTTGGGGGTGGTAGAGGTAAATTAATTTGCCACCGAATAATGTCTACATCTATCCTCTACAAAATACTCAAGGTGAATGAGGATTCTCACTCCAACCCCGTGGGAACCACTACATCCCGGCTAAAACAATTCCATATATAGATTCGAAACATACCTTGCGCAAATTCCGTTTAGAAATACGCGTACATGAAAGAAGCCGCGCGGCTGACTCAAAGGGTGTCGGCATGTTATTGTTTTCTCTCAAGATGCCGCTAAGGGTCATCACAGAAGAGAAGCCGCCGCGAACTCGCGATGTCACTGATGAATGTAAACCATTTATATCGCCCTTCTATGGCAGCTTAAAAGTGCCACCCAGATGTCGAGATAATTCATCTCACCATGTCGACATACTGTAAAAAAGATGATCAGATGTCAAGATATAGGATCTCATCATGTCGACATCCTTCAAAACAGATGATCCGATGACAAGATCTATATGATCTCATCATGTCAACATCCTTCAAAACAGATAATCAGATGACAAGATCTAGGATCTCATCATGTAGACATCCTTCAAAACAGATGATCTGATGACAAGATCTATGATCTCATCATGTCGACATCCTTTAGAAAAGATGATCAGATGACAAGATCTAGGATCTCATCATGTCGACATCCTTTTAGAACAGATGATCAGATGACAAGATCTACGATCTCATCATGTCGACATCCTTTAGAATAGATGGTCAGATGACAAGATCCCGGATCTCATCATGTCGATATCCTTTAGAGCAGATGATCAGATGACAAGATCCAAGATCACATCATGTCGAGATCTGAAGTTTGAAAACGAACATGCGCGCACGTCGTGCACGTGCGCATGCATGCAATAATGCACTATAGCTCTAGCGCATGGCATTGTCATCTGGTCATCTCTTCTAAAAGATGTCGACATGATGAGATACTAGATCTTGTCATCTGATCATCTGTTTTGAAGGATGTCGACATGATGAGATCCGAGATCTTGTCATCTGATCATCTGTTCTAAAGGATGTCGACATGATGGAATCCTAGATCTTGTCATCTGATCATCTGTTTTGAAGGATGTCGACATGTTGAGATCCGGGATCTTGTCATCTGATCATCTCTTCTAAAGGATGTCGACATGGTGAAATCCGGGATCTTGTCATCTGATCATCTCTTCTAAAGGATGTCGACATGTTGAAATCCGGGATCTTGTCATCTGATCATCTGTTCTAAAAAAATGTCGACATGATGAGATCCTAGATGTTGTCATCTTATCATCTGTTCTAAAAGATGTCGACATGATAAGATCTTGGATCTTGTCATATGATCATCTGAATGGCACTTTTAAGCTTCCATAAAATTTCTTATAATACAGATAATAGGATCCCTTAAGCTGAATCTAGCCGGCCCAGATGGGGTCCGTATGTTGGTTAGAAATAAAGAAAGAAAGGAGGGGGGAAAGTAGATGTTGGACAATGGCCACAAAAACAATAATCTTGAACATTTAATATTGGCGGTCGCCCACTTGCACCACGTTTATGATGTTAAAACAAATCATAATAAATATAATAGGAGTCCTTAACCTGAATAAAGCCGGCTCCCAGGTGCAAAGGTGAAGTTGGTGTATCAATTGGTGAAAATAAATAGAGAAAAGAGGGAGACAATTAGATGTTGGACGATGGTGACAAAAACAATCATCTTGAACATTTAATAAAGGCGGTCGCCCACTTGCACCACGTTCATGACGTTAAACACATTGTAATTAAGATAATAGGATCCCTTAAAGGTAATACAAAGTTTAGGTATGGGGGTCATTAATTCGGTTCAAATGAACATATTGGAAGCATATGCGATCTTACAATACTCAGTGATCGTTGTCGCGGTTGAAATCGAGTCTAAAGTTATGAAATTGTAAACAATACACGTATTATGTTGTATAGCTCCCTCTTAAGGTCAAGATATTAATTAAGCTATAAACAATGTTTCCTGACTAAAATCGACCGATTAGCTATTCCCGTTTGGAATTATATATCACAACTACAAATTCTGAGATTTTCATGGTCGCAGCTACCATTGTACGGCCGTAGGCGCTATGCGAAATTTATCACAATTTACCGGGAGCACCGGTAAATTGTTATATTTAATTCTTCTCGAAAGCAGAAGTGTTCTAGAGGCTAAATTTCTAGTGCTTATAATAAATCCACAGGGGCATCAACATATATCGAAATTGTAAAGAATCACTATCCACCAAATTTTCAAAATTTCCCAAAACTTGGTATTACCTTTAAGCTGAATTTAGCCGGCCAAGGTGGAGTTGGTGTATTGATGAGAACACAAAATTGAAAAAAGGAGGGAGGAAGGGGCGGGACAAACAGACTAACAGACACAGACACAGAAACAGACAAACATGGGTAGAATAGAATGGCGAAGGGAAAAAGCAACTTTACCAAAAAGTACACAGCAGAAGAACAAAAAGGTCAATTATTCGTGTATATTTTTGAAATGTGCCTTCTTCCCTTCTTTTTGTAAAACATTGTTCCACACATTAACTTGTGTCATGATGATAGCCTGTTGGGTACGGCGCATACATCCCTTTGAGATCTCGAAATAGCTCTGGAAAGTATTAGCATCCGTTATCAGCTCATAGTGCATCAATATACGAGGATCAAATCTTTAAAAGTATTTTTATAAAACTTACTACATCTTGACCATGAAAGGCCAATTATGATTAATATCTTGTCAAAATTCTAAATATTAGTGCTGTATAACCATGGTAACAGGACTCGAACCATTCACGTTCGTGTCCACGATCAAGAGTGTAGACCACTCTAATAATTTAGGAGAACTTTATAATTCCGTTTTAGACAATTACCCGAATTGAATTGAAAAGCACTGCGACATTACGTAGGCGCTTATTGAAGGTAAAATCAAATTGTATTGACACGTTCGCAGAGAATTTCAGGTTTGAATTCAAGTTCATCGGAATAAAACAAAAAATATTAAAACAAGAAATGATAGAGTCATGAATTTCACTTTCATATCAGAATAAGCCTTACAAATTTGAAGGACAAACAGCAAGACACCCATTATAAAAACATGTCCCATGAAAATTCAACATCATTCTGTCATATTGATTTGAAAATTTCCCTGCATAAAGCGCCTCAAGCCATAGAGGTATAGAACACGGTAGGTAAACCTTGATCATGAGATTGCTCATGCTACATGTATTTATAGAATAGAGGCGCATAAAGTTCGTGAAAAAGCCCCCAAATCATCTTTCTTAACTATGCAAGAAGTCAAGATCCTCCTTAAAGTGACTCGGTAACATTGTTGAAAGTTGATGAAAAATTGCATAATTTTGTGTATGAAATGTTACTTATTTTATTCCTTCTCCTGTACTAACCCTCTAACATGCAACAAATCCTGAAAAAAGTCTCAAACCACAAAAATATATATGGATTTCTTGGAAGGTATCACTGTGCAACACCCTCTAACAGTGATTAACAGTAAATACTCCAAACCATTTTGGAATTTTCCCAACCGTTTTTCCATGAAAAAAAGACATAAGACTGGCTTTTAAAAATATTTTAACACTTAAGTGTCTGGAATGGTATACAGAGCCAATTTATTGTTTTGTGACGATTTACATTTACCTAAAATGTAATTAAATTGTGATGATATAGTTAGGAGAATTAAGGAATCGATCAGTTCAGTTTTTCCCAATTTATATCATTAATAATGGTCCATTTTCACTCAAACTTTCAAATTATCTTTAATACATCTAGCATTGAAGTCACTACCTTAGCATCACTTTCTCTCATCTGAACAATGTTACCGAGTCCCTTTAAGTACTCATTTGAAGCATGGACCTACTACACGGTTCAAGTACGGTTGAGGGTCTTCAAGGAGCTCATTCTTATCCAGTATATCGGAAGCGAACAAAGACATGGGATCTTCCCTGAGCTCCGGCGGGTCCTACGGGGGATTACCGGGGATGCAATACATAGGGGCTGGCAGGGGTTTATGTTCGGCCACTTGAGTGGATCTGCTAGTGGGGCACAATGGGATATGATAGTAGAGGCGTAATTCGAGGAGGCCGTCTTGACCGGCGCCGAAAAATGGAGGTGAAGTATACTGTTTTATAAGATGATGAAGCGGATCCTAATCGAATGATTGGTTGAGAGCGTATACACGTGACCAGGTATTTATTTTGCCTAACAACGTTATTGTACTGATGACCGGTCATTAGTTAATGCTAATGACCCGTCATTAGTAAAATCATGGTTAGATATAACATGATTTTATAAAATAAATAAAACATCATCTTATAAAACCCACATACACACAACACCAGTGCACTCTCAATTGCTCAGTACCCGCCCCTGTATAGAGGAAATAATTAGATATTACAAATAAAACCTTCTTGAATTTAATATTTTGTTGTTTTCTCGCCCAGCTCCTGTAAACACAGTATGATCTTCGTCAAACTGCATAATTTGAAGGTTTGAAGTATATCATTGGTCAGAAAACTATTTTCATTCTCATCTCCATCTCTCTTGGGAATGGGGTGTTCTTTTCTTTCACTCGGAGACGATCGGATAGTTTTATTCATAACACGATTTCTTAGGTTTCAAAATGACGATTCCTATACCTACTCCCTCCCAGATGGCCATATACGATCTCCTTCCATTATGATTATTTGTTTGAGAGAGGGGAGAAATTGATAACAGCACAACGAGTTGAAGGTTAGGGTCTTAGGAATTTCCTGTCAACCCCTAAGGGGCTTTTCAGTGTCATATATTCTTTTAGTTTTTGAAGAAAATGAATTTTCTTTTAAAAATTCACTATTATGCCTTACGAAATCGTTTCACTTGAGGCGGTTGCTAAAAATGTAAAGTGGTGTGGTTTGGAAATATGGAGGATTATAAGATTTCATATTATATTTTACTCTCGTTCTCAAATTTCGCATATGAAAATCTAAATGACGACCAAAAACCACAAAAAAGGGGTAGAGTAGCGAATAAGAGGGAAAATGGCATTAATAAGATTGAAAAAAAAATATGCGTGTCTGTTCTTTTAAAACTTCGCAGAAATATTGATAATAATGATAATTATAAAATTTATAATGTAGATTATTGTGATAAAAATGGTAATAATAGTGATGATAATAGTAATAATGACAACTATATTGTTTGTTTGGTTTTATCTTTTTTCTGCGTTGAAAAAGATACAGTCAAATTCAAAATATTCGAACATTAAAGGTATAAACCAGTTTTGGGAACGTCCCCCTCTCAAAAAATGAAATGGAAGCTCTTATTACCAATCATGTGAAAGAATATGTTTTGACTAATACGTGATGATAAACATTTTGCTGGGAAACCGCCTACTAATTGATATATTTAGTACATTATTACATGTATCCGGACTGGATAGATACAACTGTATCACGTAGTCCCATATACATCTTTCTGTGTACAGTGCTTGTAACTTTACCAAGACTGGGCCAAATATCTTATCATTTTGATTATTCCGGCCAGAACCTTGCAGTGCACACTAATACTAATATGCTGGATGATCAACCTTTACTGATCGATTTCACAAGGTTTCTTTCACAATGCAATCGCATGGCCAGAACTTGTCTATACCTTTAACAAATACAATGAATACATTTTTACAAAAGTAATTAAATAGAAAAATAATTTACAATAATATCATACACATAAGATAAGAAATTTATAGTAAATATTTTTCAATAAATTAGAGAGGTAATTTAGAACGCGGGAGACCGCCATCATGAGCGTGTAGGCTGGAGATGGATGGCATTAATGATAATAATAATAATAATAATAATGATAACAATTATAGAAGAAGAAGTAGGAGAAGACACACAATTTGCACCGGGAAGCATTATCAGTATCAAAGATGTCCTGCCCTATGAAACAGCAATAACGAAAGCAATGTTCAGGTACCCATTTACAATTGAATGCTAAGTAATTGTATTTTTTTCGATTTTTTTTTTTTATTTTTATTTTGTTTAAAATTTTATTTATACGTTTTTTCCCACTTCAAGGATGAATTTGTGTAAACATGTTGTTCCATATTTTGCACTAATGCACCTTGAGCATTTAATTTCAAGTGGATTTGGTGCCTTACAAATCTGATCTATTGTAACAATGATTATTATTGGTATCATCGATATTGTTTGTTTGCGTTATAATTATTTCATACTTTCATTTTTGTTATATTACTATTTGTATTATTATTACCATTTCTACCATTATTATTATCATTACTATCATCATTATTATTATTATTATCATTGATAATATCTTGCCAAATCATGCTCGTACTGGGTTGGGATTTAGACCCTGAACCCTTGGATTGAGATCCAAGTAAATGAACCACTACGACGCCTCCACATTTTCCTCAACTGTTACTTACTTGATTAGTGCAAAAGGCACATCTGTCATCTTAAATTTACCAAACTCTAATGGGAAAACACCTAAAAACAAAACAAAACAAAACACAACACAAGCAGAGATATGAAATATACGCAAAAATAATTCATTAGGGAAAGTCTGGCTTCGTTTTACATTTTAAGAAGATATTTCAGTTTTCGGAGAAGTTTTGGGTTTCTTAAGGAAAAAAGTTAACTTCACGATTGCTTCTTTTTGTGAAAGTTAGGTGGAACGAGCCGAGCCTAAAAATAGTCTACTCAATAGGGAAACATAATCTCTCCTTTCCAGGGATAATATAACACCCTTCATCTTTGGAAATGTAGAGAAACTCATTCTAGTTTCAGCATCATCAATTCATCAGCAATTTCCTGATTGCAAATGCTCTTAGGAAATCATCATCTCCAGAATTGCCTGGGGCGATAGCTATAAAGGTGTACACTCCCAACAGATTTCAAACGAAAATAAAAAAACTTAAGAGGAAGGAAAAAACGCTATCCTCCCCTTATTTCCCTTAAGATATCCATAGAATCATATTTTGTTTAGTGTTAGCATAGCAGTACTCATGCTAAGAAATTAAAAACGTTTAGAGATAATATGTGGTGTTACATTTCTATACAACTCATCCCATTTTGTATTTTACCCAAATGACAGTGTGGAAATAGATGTTCTTGCTAACGAAAGACTGATACAGACCACTTGAATTCAAAATTAATTGATTTAACTTTCTTCTTTTTTTTACGAATAAGAAAAGTGAAGCAGGCCACCAGGGTGACCGTTAAAGGGACCGTCACCTACGTTTATCCTGTATGGAATATCTTCAGAATTCTACAATTATTATGATTATATTTTTTGTGTGTCTTTTGCTTTTCATGGTTCATCTAAATTATTTTTCTGGAGTGGTAGTGAATGGTAGACTCAACGTATGTTTCAATATCTAAAAAGGTAGGTTTGAGAGGAGGATGCGTTAAACGAAGAAGATTTAAAAAATAATCTGTACAAGGGGATTACAAGTATTTAGGACCCAGGAACTAGTAATATAATATGAAAACATAAGACAGTAATAACACCCTACCCACCCTCCCTCTCTCTCTCTCTCTCTCTCTTTCTCTCTCTCTCTCTCTCTCTCTCTGTCTATCTATATTTCTTTCACTATCTCTCCCTCTTTCTCTCTCTATATTTCTCTGTCTCTGTCTTTGTCTTTGTCTCTCTTGCTCTATATCTCTCTCTTGAAACGCACACTCACAAACCGTCCCCTCCCTCCACATACACACACCTTCCCCTCATCTTCCTCTTATCATTATTCTTTTTGTCCTTCTCCTCCCTGTTTTCCGTCATGTTATCGAGCAGGCACGTATACAGTACCTCCTTCATACCCATTCCATCTACGACACTGCGAGTCAATGAACCCAAGAAATTCGGTTTCACACTTTGCGTGTTCTTCTTTCTCTTCTTCTTCTTCTTCTTCTTTTACCGATAAGCCTGTAGCCAAGGCAACTGTGCCGCATGTTGGGATACTGAGTAGATTTGCATACTGAGAAGCAAAGACCTTTTGCTTCAGTTTTGTACTCATGACAAATTTGAAGAGGCCATATCGGTTTAATACATTTAACACAAAACTTCAGGAGAGGAGTCGTCCGTGAGTCAGATATCTAACAAGTATCAGTTGCAAAATCATATTAACAAATTTCACAACATTGGATTAGAAAGAGGATTAGAGGAGCGGGACTGGTGGTATGATAGAATAAATGGAAAAGGCATTTAAAGGTAAAGACCAGTATTGGAAACACCTCAATTTCAAAAAATGAAATGGAAGCTCTTTATTACCAATCATGTGAAAGAATATGTTTTGACTAATACATGATGATAACAATTTTGTCGGGAAACCGCCTACTAATTGATATATTTGGTAAATTAGTTTATCTATTGGACTGTGAGAGATAAACGCACGTGTCGCGCACGTGTGAGTATACCCATATACATCTTTCTGTGTACAGTGCTTGTAACTTTACGAAGACTGGGCCAAATTTCTTATCATTTTGATGATTCCAGAACCTTGCAGTACACACCAATACTTATATGCTAGATGACCAACCTTTTTTGATCGACTCCACAACGTTTCTTTCACAATGCAATCGCATGACCATAACTGTTCTTTATCTTTAAGCGCAAGGAAAAGGCGCTATAATGAAATATCTTTTGGGTTGAACTGGATAGGATTACAATTCGAAAGCAAAAACAGTGTAATTTGATCAAGAACACAGCTTATGCACATAAGCACTGAAACTTTCCTGCAAACGACCATTTTTGTAATGTAACCAAAATTTGATGCACAAATCTTTGTTTAGTGCTTCATTACAAATTATTTCATCCACCTGATACGAATAATTGTATTTGAATAGTCAGAATGCGAGTTGCATACATATATTATTGATAAATAGAACGACGTTATAGCTTGCCTTGTCTAACAACACGTTATGTATGCAGTTTGTAAACTGGCTATTGAAATACAAATGTTTGTAACAGGTGAATGAAATAATGATTTGTGCCTTAAATTTGATTACATGAGGAGCGCAGCCTAATCCGCATAACTTTCGTCATATTCATAAGTGTTGACTTTTGCTAACACTGTGCTTTGTAATCAAATTAAATGCATGTGACTAGTATTATCATCAACAGTGATCTGTCAGTTTATGACAGGTTCAGCAGGGATATGAGAGTTTAACTGTCATATCCCTGATGCAACACCTTTTCATTCGAAACTCTGTCCCTCCAAGACACATCTACTAATTTAGGCCAGCGTCACATTTCGACCACCTCCGATCGCTGAATGTCATTCCTGTCGAGTGTCCACTTCTCTGCCCCAAACAACAGTATACTTCATACAAGAGACTTCACAAGAAGCCAGGGGCGGCGATCCCGGGGGACGGGAGAACACGCCCCCATCCCCTCTAATTTTTAGGGGGAATCGCCCCCCACCCCCCCCCCCATCGGCAGATTTGAAAAAGAACACAAACAAATGTATAGCAAATACTGACTAAAGACTTCGACACACTTCCAGGCGCTGGAGGGCCCAAGAGTGCAGCGTTTAGACTAATACAAATGCAAAAATCTTCTCGGTCGGTCGCTACGCTCCCTCGCATATTATCCTTCAAAATGTACAAGTAAATATTGCAAAAAATCTGTATTCAGTAAGTTTTACGTAAGCACATTTTACACCATGCTCTTTCGTCCCTCGCATTTCGTTCCCCCCCCCCCCCCCGGTCATGAAATGAAATCGCCGCCCCTGCAATAAGCTATCTCAAACTAAGCTCAATAATATGTTGGCTCATTCGGATATCTTTTCGTTGAAAGAAGGCAGCTCTTGCCAGTGCTGAGCGCAAGTTGACCTCTTTGGCAGACTTGCCATCCTCAGCCAGCACACTTCCTAGATACCTGAAGTGGTTGACTTGTACCAGTCAGTTGCCATTTATCTTGATGGTTATTTGTTTTGTCTTGACCTTACTTATCATCATCACTTTCGTTTTCTTCTCGTTGATTCTCATGCATCGTTAAATATTATTTCTATCACCCGTTACGAATGCTTGTATCCATAAGTGAGAATAAAAATCGCAACATTAGTTTTTGCTAGGTGGTGCTATATCAGTATCACTCGTGTCATTTTTTTTCTTCAACGACTGATTGATTTTTTCCTTGAAAAGCTTCGGGGTATAATGTACATTTCATTTCTATCCCTCAACAATAGAGGCGGGGTGGGAGTTGTAAAGCACCCGACCCCCATCCAGCCCTATACCCCCCCCCCCCCCCCCACCTTTTCCGACCCGTTCCAGATTTCATGCTGAACCCTTGGATGAATGGTGCATTGCTCAGATCATACACTGACCAAGAATACACCGTAGGATAAAATCATATTATTGCATCGGTTCGCTATATAAGAAAAACTATCGTTCATGTAATAGTATCTATGTATAATGGACACAGCCAATGGAAAGCCAAAACATCGCAGCATGATCGAGGACTATCGACCTCCGACGGATTTCAGTCGTTGGAATTTAGTATTGATTATTGTCTGAAGTTCTTAAATGCCGTATCGAGCCTGCTTGTTGACACCATTTCTGTATTGGTCAAGTGGACAATTTTGTTTTTGGTAGGGAGGCGGGGGGGGGGGTTGCTTTTGATGGTGCGCGATGGACGAAAGCGCCCCCTACCCGGCCAATCGATTCATTTGCAATTATTCTCGTATTCTATAAATACCCCCTCCTCTCTTTCAATTTCTCCCTCCCTCCTTCGCTTTCTTTTTTTTCTTCTCATGCGCACGTACACATACGCACGATGATTTCTTCTCTCTCGCACACACGCACACACGCACACACAACTACATATATACATCCAACCGGTCTACCCAGCCCCCTTATGTCTGTCTCCGTCATCTCTTTTTTGTCCCTTCCCCCCCTCTCTCTCTCTCTCTTCCCGTCCCCATTCCCTGCCCCCTCCCTCCCCTCTCTCTCTCTTTCTTTCTTTCTCTCTCTCTCTCACCCTGTCTTTTTCCCTCTTTCCCTTTCTCCAACTCTCTATGTCTCTTTCTCCCTCCCTCTCTCTCTCTATCTATCTTTCTCTCTCCCCCCCCCCCCTTTTCTCCAGTTCCCTCAGTCTGTAGTCATCGCCTTTCTACAACCCTTTCCTTCTTCTTCTTCTTTTCTTCCAGTACTCCATAAGTAAAGATCGTGGTTTGTATACTAAGTTAATACCATTAATCAACTATGGTTTATTTGTTGGCATTTCTCATAATTTTCATTTGATGAACGGCATAATAATAAGAATGTAATCAAAGTATAAATACAGAAACAAATTGAGCATTTCACCCCTTTATTCGCCAAAAATGTATACAAGTATGAAAGGATATACGTGTTTTGTTTTTTCTTACCATAATAAAAAAAAGGCATAATATTATATTACTGAGGAAATAACCGAAGTCCAAACTCCATATAATAATAATAATAATAATAATAATAATAATAATAATAGTATTAATCGTAATATTCATAAATTGTTTAATACTAATAACCAAAGTCCAAACTCCATATAATGATGATAGTAATAGTACTAATAGTATTATGTATGAAGCCCTAAATACTAGTGTTTCTAAGCTCTCTATTATAACCCAGGCATTATCCGAGCGGCCATGATATGGCGCTCTGGCATCAGGGGAAGTTCTCTCTACCCGGGCACCCATTATATACATAACCTGGGTGGAAAGTAGCAAATGCAGATTAATATCTTGCCAAAGGAAATCCCAATATCCTTAAAAAGTAAACTACGTACAATACTTATACAAATTGAGTACTATCAGAGATTCGACATTACAACATTTAGCAACATAATTATAACAAGTTCTGGAAGACAATAAGATACGAAGCGTCTGCATATTACAATTTACCTCACATGTCAAGTTCAAGTTCAAGTTCAAGTTCAGTTTATTCAATTCCAATAAAATATACAAAACAGAATACAATCATGACAGAATAAGAGTATAAGTCGATCAATAATACAAAATAGGGTAAAATTATAAAACTATAAAGTGATACATCAGATAACAACATAAGATTATTGGAATTGGGTGGCCATAAAAAACCATGTGGATTTGTCGAGACGACCACCCTTGATGAAGGTAAAATACGTTTCATTGAACATTCAATATAATATTTTAAAAAATAAAAGATAATAAAGTACTATAAGGGAATAAACAATTATGAAAATATGACATAATTTATTTTAAAAAGATAAAAAATACATAACCGCACAAACCCACCACAGGACAATACAAGGCAGTATAATCAACAATTTAAAATTTCACACACTTGTGACTAAGTACGATTTGAGTTTTCTTTTAAAGGTATTCATTGAGTTAAGTGATTTTATTTCTAGTGGCAGATTATTCCAGATAACAGGAGCATGATGTCTAAAAGAGAATAGTGAGTAATTTTTATTAACAGTCCATAGATGATATTTATTTCTGCTTCTTGTATTATGGTCATGAACAGTTGTATTAGAAGTGAGCATTGATGATAATGATTTATGGAGCATATTCTGCTTATGTTTAAAAAGTAATATTGAACAGTAGTAAGAGTGGAGTTGAAACACAGTGAGAACATTAAATTTAACAAATAATTCTTTAGTATGGGCTTGTCTCCAAGAAAATGAACATATACGAAGAGCTCTTTTCTGTAATAAATACAATGGTTGTAATTTTGTTGGATATGTGTTCACCCACACTACATTACAATAAGATAAATAAGGCAAAACTAAGGTATTATACAAAGTAATAAGAATACGTTGAGGGAAGAAATTGCTAAGTTTGCGGATGACACCAACATTTCTGGATACTTTGTTTGTTACATCTGTTATATGGTTATTCCATGTAAGTTTTTCATCAATCAAGACGCCTAAGAATTTTGTGTGACTTACACGCTTTATAACTTGATTATTCATTTTTATATCCAATAATTCTATGTTATTTTTGTTAGTATTTTTAACATAAAAATATATATAATTTGATTTGTCCGTATTTAAGGATAATTTGTTATAATAAAACCATTCAGATACCTTCTGCAATTCAAAGTTGAGAATATTATTCAAAGATTGTAAAGAATCATGAGAAACTAAAATGTTGGTGTCATCCGCAAACAGTTTGGAAGATCATTAACAAATATCAAGAATAAAAGTGGCCCAAGTATAGATCCCTGGGGCACACCGCATATAACATTTAAAGGCTCGGATAAAACATTATTGTAAGAAACATATTGCACACGGCTAGATAAGTAGTTTTTAAACCAGAGTAGAGGAAGACCCCTTATTCCATAAAATTGCAGTTTATGTAATAATATGGTATAGTCGATGCAATCAAACGCCTTACTTAAGTCTAAAAATATTCCAACAGTATGAAGTTTCTTATTCAATGCATTAATTATATAATCATGCAGGTTAATCAAAGCCATTTCGGTAGATACATTTTTTAAAAAGCCAAACTGATAATCATTTAAAAGATGATTACTAAAAAGGAAATCGTATAATCGATTATACACAATTCTTTCTAAGATCTTTGAAAAGAATGGGAGTAGTGAAATGGGGCGATAGTTAGAAACATTATGTAGGTTATCTTTTTTGTATATAGGGATCACTTTAGAAATTTTAAGCTTAGAAGGAACAATACCAGAAGACAAGGATAAGTTTAAAATATGGCATAATGGTTGCAAAATAAGTACTATTATTTTCTTAATAACTACCGGACTCAAATTGTCAATACCACAACTACTGCTACATTTGATTTTTTTAGTAACTTCAATTATTTCATTTTCAGTAACAGGTTTAAAAAACAATGATTTAGAACATTTCTGCAGCAAGAATTTGGTATAATCATTGTTATTAAGGTGATTTCCGGAATCATTTATTAATAATCCAATTTTTATAAAAAACTGATTAAAACTATTTCCTATATTCTTATTCCCGCATACAGTGTTCCCATTATCATAATTTTTTTTAATACAAAGTTAGGCAAATTATTCTTTTTACTACCAAGTACCTCTTTAATAATGTTCCATGTCTTTTTTAGATTACCACTAGATTCCTGAAATTTATGTTCGTAAAACCTTTTCCGAGCGTTCTTTAACGACTTGTTAACAACATTTGTTATCTGTGCATATTTCTTCTTGGTATTAAGGTTTGGATTTTCACGATATTTCTTAAATAATTTATTTTTCTTCCGAATCTTTTTTAATAACGTTGAATCGATCCAAGGTTTCTTCCTTTTTTTATTCCCTTTGATTTTGGAAACTTTTTGAAATACATTATCATATAAGTTACTGAATTTCATTAAAAATCTATTGTAAGCAACTTCAACATTTTCACAAAATAGTGTTTGATTCCAGTCAATAACAACAAGTTTTTCTTTGAAAGTAGTAATAGTATTTTCATTGATTTTACGACGTTCATATATCGAAGCATTTTTAGATAAATTGTATTTCTTTGAAACTTGGAATACAGGAAAATGGTCGGAGATGTCATTCACAAATAGGCCAGATGAAATGTCAGAATTGAAATTGTTTGTAATAATATTGTCAATTAAAGTAAACGATGACTGAGTTATCCTAGACGGTTTATCTATTAGAGGCAAGAAACTATATGCATAGATTATACTAAGAAATTGATTTACAGAATTACAATTAGAATACTTCATCAAGTCAATATTAAAGTCACCCATTATATATGCATGCTTACATTCTAAATCGATTTTCTTCAAGCAATCTTCAAAGTTACAATTAAAATCAATAATATTTGATGAGGGTTTTCTGTAAACAATACCCACAATAATATTCTTTCTTTGTGATAGCATTATTTCAATAAAAAGTGATTCATAATTTTGTGATTGTTCTAATAAATCTGTCCGAACTACATAATTCAATGAATGAGAAATCAAGAGAGCTACTCCTCCACCTTTCCCAAGATTCCGATCAGAATGAACAAATGCATAACCATTCATATCAAACAATAAAGGGGTACTGTTATTAATCCAGGTTTCTGAAAATCCATAGAAAGAAAAGTTGAACGACAATGTAGATACAAATTCAGATATCGCATCGAAGTTTTTGTTCAAGCTACGAGAGTTAAAGTGCAGTAAGCTAAAGCTATTATTTACAGTTTTAAAACTGTCTATAAATCGATCATCTAAATAGCATTTGCAATTAAAATCAAATTCCAATTCAAAATCAGAATCACTATTCGAATTAAATTTTTTATACAAATTATTCAAATCTTGAGTTCCGAGCGATTGAGTATTGGCGCTGTCAACATACATATCAATCAATTCAGTATCGTCGATATCATTGAAAGGAAAAATAGAATGGAAGCATCGTGGACATTGACATTGACATACATGTATATCATGTAAATCATCTATAGAAGTATGACGATCATCATGATAGTTTCTGCAATGGGAACAAGTGAATGAATCTGTGTTTATCGCAAGATTACAATCTGCACAAAACATCACAAACAACTAATAATTAACATCAAACATCAAACTTAAAATAAAACTTAAGCTACAACAGTATCTTCAACAGCTAAGAGGAAGAACAACAAAAAAATTACAAAAAATTACAAAAATTACAAAAAATTACAAAAATTACAAAAAATTACACACAACCAAGGAATTATAAAAAGGTCTTTATAAAAAAGATTAAAATATTTTACTTAAGTTAATAAAAAGTAAAGTCTCATTGACAAAGACTAGGATACATTATATTCATACAACTATGTACACAATAACAAATATAAATCAGTATGAAAAATACAGCAGATGAAATGTCACTGTCATGAATCTTGACACTATCATAATCAGTGAAAAAAATAACCATATTACCGGCAAGTGAGGAAAGAGAACTACCACAGAAGTTTCGGGAGAGTGTTTAGAAAGTCAATGTTTGGGATAAGATGTCTTACAGACTCACCATGAGTGGATGGAACATTCGCAAATAATTCGTCAAATAATAAACAAATAATAAACACTCGAAAGGTGTTTTAAATGCGAAAGAGTTCATCGGACCTTTTCCATGGTTGCTTGGCATCTATCCTATGCAACTCCATTTTTGCCATTTTATTTTTTCAATACTTATAAAGACAAGTGTCATTATATTAAAGTAATTAGTACATGTTGATATATGCATGATGTTTGTGACAAATGATTCGTATGACGGTGAACATGGTGAATTAAATTGAACTGAATCAATTGAAAAACCTTGACTTGTACATTAAAGGGAGATGGTAGTCAGTTTCCATGCACACTAGGTTATAATTCGCTGACACCAGACTTTAAGTCCGTGGTCCCATCGAGAAATACCCCCTAGTCTCTCGGAGAGTCTTCGGGTTGGGGATGTAAGATAATTACTTTTCTATAAGGGGCGATTGGTGGAAATTGCAGAGCATTACATAGGCATGTTGGTCATAAAACTGAAGGCTTATCTTGGTGATTGACAACACCTTTCATTGGGTAAACACTTGAATGGTGTCGAATTCCCCATGACAGCCTAACTATGCGTCTTCTATTATTTTGCACAAACAGGACAAAACGAAATGGGAAAGATAAACATACAATATACACTGTAAAAAATAATAGTCGAAATAACTCAATAAAATTGAGGAAAAGAATTGCCTTATTTTTATTAAGTAAATATTACCTACGGCATCTTAAGTAGAATTTACTTATTTTGCTGAATAAATTTTTACTCAGTTAAATCGAGTTACATTAACGTAAATAATTTAAGTATTGTAATCATTTTAGATAATTAAAAAAAAGCTATGATAGGATTACATATTGCACGATTTGGTACCCATCTAATCTAACAAGTAACATCCACTAATCATTCACTACTTCTATTTAAGATTAATCAATTATCACTAACACTACTTCTATTTAAGATTTAACCGTATATATATATATATATCTACCACCATCACAAACTATTACATACGCTTCAATTCGACACATATTGAAAGGCTCCAAATTTTATATATACTTGATCGTAGCATCTTAAAAGGAAAATTGGTTGACAATTTCCTGAAATATCAAGTTTTGATTTGTTTTGAACTGGGTAACAATTAAAAATTGTCTTGTTTTTGCTTAGCCATGTTAAATGAATTAGTAAATGTTTTAAAGTCCTTAAATTGTCATTAAACAACAAAAAAGAATTGTTTTATTTAAAAAAGAGTTTAATTTGGTCTTAATGAATATTCATAAATTATGTAAATATTTCTATTACGCACTGCATCGGTCCTTACTTTAAAAAGATAAGAATAATCAACATAAATTGTTTGAGTAATACGTATAATTTCTGATTTTGAGTTAAAATTACTAAATTAATACAAGCTGAAATTACTTAAAGTTGTTATGTATTTGATTTTACTTAAATATTCCACGTATGTTCTACTAAATTGAAAGTTTGAGTTAGCAAGACTTAAATTTAGTGCGTAAGTGGCAAAACTAATGTTTACAAGTAAATTCTACATGGAAAAAAATACGTAAAAATTACCAATGAACAACTTATTATTACAGTGTACATTTCAAATAACAAAATATGTAAAATATTCAATATAATCACAATGAATCGATTTAACTCATCTATCATTTTGATAGCATATTTTTAATCTGGCGTAGACATCTCCGTTTATCTTATTTCATTAATAATATAATTTGTTTCCACATTTGGAGAAGGGAAATAAGGAATGTTATTTATTTAATACAAAGTAATTTTTTTGCCCGATTTACATCCACATCCCCTTTGGCGTCTATGATGTCCCCAATAAATAATATTCCAGGTTTTAGCCAGTTTTTCCACCATAAATATTATTCTTTTTATTTTAGATATGTGTTTCCCCAAAACAGCTGCATTCTAATATTAATGACCTCATTACATGATTTATTTACACATTAACCTTTTTTCAATGCCGAAATACATTGTTGATAAAATAAAGGTATATCTTTCAGAACTTTTAAACTTCGTTTTTTCAGAAACTCATCTTGAGCACTAAAAAGTTAGGACCAAGATAATTAACATAATATTATGGGAGAATCTTCCATCTAAAATTAAAATCTTTATTTTCCATTAACTTAAATTTATAGCCAATTTACTTTTAAAGCAAAACTTTGCAAAACAAAATATGGCATATTCAAACCTCCCTAATCAGTTGAAATATTATGGAGGGCAAATGTTGCTAAGTATCACCTCTGGAAAAATAGTTGATTATGTTTTTTGTTTAAAGTATAATTACTTTTGTGATATAAACATAATTCATGCGTTTTTCTTTTTAATCAAAATAATCATGTGTTTCTTATGTACGTATTACTCAATGAATAAATGATGAAAAAAAGAGGGATTTTTTCCTTCTCCATGTTTAGTAGTTTGGGGCAATGCGTGTACTTCGTCTCCACCACCTCTTTCTTGACTGTCATATTCTAAGATTTTATACGTGGGAGGTTTTTGTCCATCATTTGTGCCCATCTATTTCTATCACTATATTGTTGCATGAGTTAATTTCATAGTATTGTATTAAATTAAATTGAACTCGAAATTTCGATATATTTCTTACCCATCACCGAGAAGACGTTTTAACAAAGGGAGGTTGATATAATAAAGGCAAAAATGTCTTAAATATCCGTCTTCAATGTATTGTAAAGTTCGATTTCATGCCTTCTCGCTGCGACAATAAGATCAATAAAGTCCTTGCCGAGAGCTTCACATAGGACCTTATCTTCCATCAAAGCAGTGACTCCTTCTTCCATATAAAATGGAACTCTTGGCGTCTTGGGTGGAATGTCCTTGTGAGCGTTCCCTGTGCATTCCGAAGGCAGAGTCAGTTTGTTGACAATGCCGTCCAGTCCTGCAGCTACGGTACCTGCTATCAAAAGATATGGATCTGCATCGCTTCTTCCGAGCCGATTCTCTAGGTACGATCCTGTTGGTCCACCGCTACTCTTGACGCGGAAGGTAACCGAGCGGTTATGTCTGCCCCAGGTAATGAACGATGGTTCTTCCAAATGGGGCGGTTGATAAGCACCAAACATCTTGATTCCGTTGACGGTGGGAGCCATGAGGGGTGTCAGCGCTCGGGCATGGGCGAGCAAACCAGCAATCCAATATTTTGCCGTGTCAGTCAGGTCATCCATCTTGTTAGACATCACGTTACCAGCCTTGTCCAAAGGGAATGGTTGAAATGGAGGGAAAATCCATTCGCATCCCAGTTGGGGTCGGCTAGAAAGTTTGCAGTATACCCATTGCAAAGAGCGATATCTTTGCATGTATTCCTACACATGACTGCATCATCAGCAGCCTTTATTCCAAACGAAGGCTCCGTGGTAACTTCCAGAGAACCCACAGGGCTCTCAGAGTGAACAGTATTCACAAGCACTCCGACCTTTGGCAAGCAGTCAAACAACTGTTTAATATAGTCCTTTACTGTTAAAGAAGGACGGTACTGCCAGCGAATCCTATCCGGTCTGCAACCAGCTCTCGACCTTTTGCGTCGGATAAATGAAATTCCAATTCGTAAGCGCTCAGCAGCGAAAACCCCAGACTTTCCAAACGTCAGAGTTGTTTCTCCGCCACGTTTCTAGGGTGCTCTACCACAGGGCCTGTCATATTGAGGTGATAGAGAGCTGATGTAACCCTTGCTGTATCCTCAAGCCAAGGAATCACACTATAGGTATCCAGAGCAGGTAGGGCGCAAACATCGGTGAAATAATACTTTCTCTTGAAAGTCGACTCGAACGTGTTCCCCGCTGCATCTTGCATGAAGATTATCGGAGAGAAGAGGAAGCCCCTTGTCAGGTTCGAAGACAATTCCTCCAGACTGTGCACGGCTACCATCTTACAACGCGTAATGCCATTTATATCGGTGAATTCGACCCGGATCACTTTGATTCCTCTCTGCTTGACGTCGTTCAAAATACGAACCAATGCCTCCGATCCGTGACCATTATCTGTAAAGATATAAATTTCAGTCAAGAACTATAATAATAATAATAATAATAATAGCAATGGACGAAGTCCAAATAGGATCCAAAATCCAAGGAACCTGCATAAACAATCTACGTTTTGCAGACGACATCGTCCTAATAGCAGAGACACCACATGAACTGCAGACACTTGTGGACAAAGTCTACAAGGCAAGCTGTGACCCTGGTCTCAAGGTAAACATAGCTAAGACAGAAGTGCAAGTTATCAGCAACAGGAAGTGCAACCTTAACATTGGCATAGCCAACGACAGACTGAAACAGGTGGAATATTTTGTGTACCTTGGGGGAAAAATAGCTGAAAACGGCTCAAGTTCAAGTGACATCAAAGACCGTATCAAGAAAGCGGGGGCAGCTTTCCAAAGATTGAACAACATCTGGACATCACAAGCATTAGTAGCCACACAAAGATGCAACTGTACCAAACACTTATCCTCTCAACACTGCTTTATGGGGCAGAATCATGGACAGTAAGGAAAGAAGATAGCAACAGGCTTCAAGTATTTGAAATGGCATGCCTCCATCGCATAATGGGGGTGACTAGACAAGCTCCGAAACACGCACATCAAAGAATCCCTTAGCCTCGAACAAGATGTCATGGAAAAAGTCTCGACTAAAAGACTCAAATATTTTGGTCACTTCCTACGAATGAAACCCACAAGATACCCCAAAATTGCTGTTGAAGGATATGTCACAAAAAATCGACCCAGAGGCCGTTCACCCAAAAGATGGCTTGACTGCATCTTAGAGGACTACAAAGCAAGATCCATATTAAGAAGGCTAACAGATGCATCAGGACTGGCTGCAGACAGAAAAACCTGGCATACCATCACCATACAGAAGCCATCACGAGGCTCCTTGCCTGCGTGGACGGCATAAGTCAAGTAAGTCAATAATAATAGTGGGTCCTTGTCCGGCACTCATATCTGTCAGACTTGACACTCCTGGCGCTCCACAAATATGACCCCAGCTTTAGCATGGCTGCCCGTTATGGCGCTCCAGCATGTCAAGTAATTAATTCTTGTCAGGTACCCATTTACCTCACCTGGGTCGAGTTTAAGATTATTGTCTTGCCGAAGGGCACTAGTGATACAGATGGACTTTAACCGCGAACTGTGTGCTCCAAAGTCTGGTGACGTACCCACTTGACCACAAAACCTCCAATAAACCCAATTAATCAATCAATCAATCAATCAATAAAATAAAATAAAATAAATACTACTACTACTACTACCACTACTACTGATATAAATCATAACGAAATTAGAATTTTTAAAACGCCAAAAGTAAAAGATGAATATGGGTTGTTTCCGTCCTAGTAAGCAAAGGACTTGTCCAGCTTTGCAACAGGCCTACATACCTTTGCCATTTCGTGTCACAGTCTGGTCTTCTTGTAGGCCTATGATCGAAGATCCTGTTCCTTGAGAGTGGCTCAAGGACGAGTATGTTAGGCTCATCGTGCAAGAGTTAGTCTGGAAATCGGGGGAAAAAAGAATGATATGACATTAACGTCAGTGGCACACAGCTTTATTTGCGGCGCTGTCATCAACATTGGAAAATAAGTCAGTAGGCATGAAACTAATAGTAGCAAATTTGTCAGACGAGATTGCAGAAGTGCGACATTTCAGAGTCTGGGCTCTGCCAATATTAGGGACCATAAGATTTGCACGTCGACATAGTGAACTGCAACGTTTGACGTCATTTTAAAGCATGGAATCATATATTTTTAAAAGAGAGTCAACGTCCTTCTGGCTCAAAAACAGACAATATGTACTATAAAAGCAGAGTTATGGTAGGTTTCCAGCCTTCATGAAATCAGAGAAAACGTGGAAATTTACTTTATTTCATGTTGGGGAAAAACCTCAGACAACAGACCGCTTGACATATTCAAACTTATGGATGTTTCTTTCTAGGTATTTAGTGACTAGTATTCCATTAACAAGTTATTGATGAATGAAATACAATACTTTTGAATCAAGTATGCATACATTAATTTTTGCCATGTCGGGAAAGCTGCCAGGTTTTTGAGAACAACCTTTGTTTTAAAAGTAAGCATACAATTTGAATATGAAATTAAACAGGTCTATCGAGAAAAAGAATGCCCCCTCCCCCTCTCTCTCTCTCTCTCTCTCTCTCTTCTTTAGTTTTAGATATAAAGCCGAAAACTCTCTCCTGATAATATTGAATCAATATCATGTATTCATTTCCATATTACAATAATTACAAGAACATATACATTTGCTAAAGGTACTGTGAATAACATGCAAAATATTTCACTAGAATATACATAAGTACATTAAAGTAATAAACAATAATGGAAAAAGGGAAGTTATAGAAACCCAAATAAATGAGTTTGTCGAGATATCTCCCCCAAAATAATCAAACAAATGTGATTGACTTTTTAGAGAACCCCATAATTCAGGATGCTCTGGATAGGAGGAAGTTTGGTCCTCCAAAACAACATATTGAATTTGTCAAGAAAAGGACAATCAATCGGTTGTAAACCAATTTTTGTTTCTTTAAAAATTGATAAAAGAGAAATGGGCCTGAAATCATTCCGGAATTATTCAGCTTGTTACATTTTCCTTTTTATTGACTGTTATGATTTGTGCAATTTGAGGTTTTTGTAATTATCAATTGAATATACTGTACAATTGTTTTAGAATGAAAACAACAGATTGCTGAAAAATTCAAGGATGGATACCATCACTATCAGGACTTAAAGGAATTTACAATGTTTAAAATCTCATTAGTTGCAAAAGGCTTAAAAAACATGGACTTTAAAAGTGTCTTCTTTAGAAAGTTTTTAAAATCAACATTTGGTTCTGGCAAGTGTTCAACTCTTTTGGTACCTGCAGAGTGAAAATATTCAATGAATTTATTAACATTGTAAAGAATACTTCGTATCCTGAAATGAATTGTTAGTTTTGTCAATTTTCTATCGACACCACATGATATTTTTTTGAAAGAGAAAGGCTTATAGTTCCGTGTATATGATTACAATGCATGAAAAGGCAATAACGATAACCACAAACCCACGTCCAAGGTTCGTGTACCTGCATAAATATTTCTGAGACAGGTTTTGCTCATTTACTGGGTTTGAGGTTCGTTTGTAAAGATATTTATCATATCATCAAATGTTGTATTAGATGTTTTCTCTACATTTTTGCTAAACAATAAGCCTACAAAATGCTGCAATAGAATTGTGAATGGTTGGAAATTTTAATTTTGAGATTGCAAGGCTTATCAGCTTATTACACATTCTGCTGTAAGGGAAAGACTGAAAATACCTTTAATAAGTTACATAATGACATCAACTATAAATGCAAACGAGAGTAGCGAGTTGGGGAATCCGCGAAAAATTGTTTTTTTATCGTTTTCTAGGTGCACATGCTATGGATAAAGGAAAAGGGGCCACTTATCAAAATGAAAAAATGACATTTATAATAAAATAAAAGAGCACGTGTCAAAGTTGAAAGGTAAACAAAAAAAGGGGCAATTCTCGCACCCTGCAAAGGTGTACTTATGAGAATGTAAAATGGGCACTTATTGCAAGGGAATCGGGGCATTTTTGAAGGAAAATGGGCACCGCTCAGATTTGAATAGAGGTTTTTATGAGTGGCGAAAAGGGGCATTTAGGAAAAAGGGAAGATGCTCTTATAATAGAAAAAAGGCAGATATCAGAAGAAAAAGGGGGCACTTATTACAAATGAAAGAAGGCACGTGTCTAAATAAAAGGGACACTCGTCAGAAGTTTTAAAAAATATTTCAAAAAGGGCACCCATCAGAGGGGAAAAATATGCACTCATCAGAGATGAAAGGGGATATTTATTAGTAATTAGTAAGGGGAGTACACTTATTACGAAGAATTATGAGGATTATAAGAAATTATAATCAATGTCTTTAATTGGCTTACCTGCGAGAATCGAAGAGTTTAGATAAACTGCGAATGCGTCTTTATCGATAACAATGGGTGCGGGAAAGTCTCCTGAAGGCAGCTTGGAAACATGCAAACTCTACCCGAAGTAAACTGTTAATGAATCTTCAGAAGTATGAATCGCTGCAAAAGGTCTAGTTCTCCGGCCAGTGAAGGTCGTGGGTGAATACACTGGCGTACTTGAAGGAGATGAAGGGGCATTCCCCCCCCCCCTAAAATCCCCAAATATGGAGGTATGGACATAACGCCGGAACAACGTGTTGACGCTCTGTTGCGGCTATGTTGACGTGACATCATTCACAATCCTACGATTGATTATGCAAATATAGGGTTATAAATGTTCCAAGATTTAACTTGATACTGTTCTGGAAATATGAATGTAACGTCGGAACGACGTTTTGAAGCTCTGTCGACGCAAGGTAGCGTAAGGTAATTCATATTCGTAAAGGTGATGAGGGCTATTGAGTAATACAAGTTTACC
>JAVYIG010010388.1:0-69576 GCA_035222895.1 Strongylocentrotus droebachiensis
TGAGGGGGGGGGGAAGGAAAGAGATAGAAAAAAAAACATGTCTGTATTGCCTGTACAAGGGGGAAAAGACAGTATGGAATATTGGAATACAGTGGTCTGATACAGGCACAGTATAAACATAGACAAAATAAATGGATGAGATGGTCGAGGGCGATTGATGGTTAGGAAGAGGTCCACTGTCGTCTTCTCTCGATCGTTGGTTCTTTCATCGTTGGTTGTCATGAAAAATATGCCAAGAAACTCATTGTGAAGTCTTGAGCAAAAAAGCATCGTAAATTAATGGTAGTTTAATTTCGATTGTAATTGATGAGCATATGGAATTACGTTGGTCTTTCTTTCAACGCCCCTCTCCCCCTTTCTCCCTCTCTCTCTCTCTCTCTCTCTCTCATGTATGGTCAAGTTATTCTGTCCGTGTCCCCTCATTTTTTCTTTCCTGTTGGGGGTGGAGTTGAAGGTAGGCCCTGATTGCAATCGCCCCAGCCCCCCCCCCCCCCCCCCCCGCTTCATATCTGATGACAGGAATATTATATATTCAGCTGATGTATGTCCGGGTAGGTTGTGCATCCGGACAATTGAAGTCAGTAATTAAAAGGAAGTTTGCCGCTAAAATTCAGGGGCAGATCTAGCTTTTTGCTATGGAAGGGGGAGGGGGGGTTGACCCAATGACGTTGCGAAACATCGCGATTTTTGTTGTTGCTATTTTGGACCCCGTAAGTGATGTTTTCCTGGGATCTACTAACACCATGGAGACCATAAAAAGCAGTACATGTAAACATGTTTTTAAATCAAGTAACCTGATGGCGTTTTTCTATGCACATCACAATTTCACTTGGCAGCCCATGTGACCCCCCCCCCCCCCCCCCCGTAGATCCGCCCCTTATATCGGTTACTGGTTCGTTCTAATTGTTGCATACTTTTCTAAAAAATACTATAAAGTAAAAGTGCCTCTCCCCCCCCCCCCCCCCTCCATTCTTCTTTCTTATAAAGAAAAAAATAGTAAGGGCAAACTGTCCCTATTGAGTATAGGAAATATCCAACTATACGCTCACCTTATATTATGGACTTGCTAGGTCCAGCGCATAACAAAATCATGTTTAGCGCCAGCTGTAGATTTTTCGAGAAAAGTTCAGTGTTGACGTTTGTGCTCTTCACTTCTCCAATAGAAGAGTTACGTTATAGGGAGTTTACCACATGCGAACACATCATGCACGTAGACAAAATACTCGGTTTCGCTCGTGATCTGTTGTTCAGACGCAGACACGCATATGCTCTGCACTTCTCATGGATATTGACCTGAATTAGCAAAAAGCTCTGCAAAAATGAATGGAAAGGATAAAAGACGGGTAACAAAGTTCGGGGATCAGGTGAAAATCTTGGTTGACTCGCTGTCAACTCAGGACAAATCCCGAACAAAATGCGTCAAGAAATTGTTTCGCGGCGTTACTCGCAACTCGAGCCCGGAGGAGGCCGAGGCCGTGCAATTGCTATTGGGACGGGATCACGAATGGAGGAGACATCAAGTTCAAGTTATGAAGGCTTTGTCCAAAATTGTCCGACTCATGATGATAACAGAGGGTACAACGGTAATAATTGAGCAATGTCGAGTATGATATACAGTAAATATATGGGTGGCCGTTGGATGACGTATTCTGTAAAACTGAAACTAAATTTCACATGATTTTGGCAACATTTTTCTTTCGGCCACACCATCTTTCTTCACTTTGTTCATGTTTTTTCATGCCTGCATTATAAATTTGTAATAGCAGTACGTTGCACCATAATTGGCAATTGGTGTATATAACTCTGATGGACTCCTCTTTCTTTCAGAGTTCTAATTCAAAATCACTGACTTTGTGTAATATTAATTAGATCTATTAATAAAATGTTTAATGATAATTAATGATAATAGACTAGATCTAGGTGAATACAGTTGCAATTAAAATAGCACCTTTTCCACTGGACACAAAGCTCTTGAATTGAGATGCCATCCAGGAGTCATCTGTGGCAGTGCTAGAGTTAAAACATATAAGTTCTCCTATTTCCCTCGTACGTGCAATGCAAGGACTGGAATAAGTTACCTGATAGCGTTATCAACACAGGATCTATTGATTCTTTTAGGTCCCATGCGCTACAATTCCTAAAAGATTGCTCTATTCCATGACCACGTGCTTCGTTTCCGTGTCTTTATATGGACTAACAAGTCTGTCGACATGTACAGAAGAAGAAGAAGAAACTGTATTTCTCCAAACTCTTTGTTTGAATTGTTCTACTGTTGCGCTTTAATAAGCTGATAAAAATTTACATACACAGCTGCACGGCGAATGAACCTGGAGGCTGCACTCTAGCAGTAGCACCTCACATTTGGTGCTCCCTTATCAATATCTTCATTTTCCTTTTTCTTTCAGTTTCATGAGATGGAATGGAATGAGCTAATGGAACTCTTCATTAGCTGCCGTCTGTTTGATGTCGTTAACCTCCTTCTTCGCATAAAGGTGACCAATTAAGATCTTTACACGTTTATTGTATGGGATTAGTGTTATTAAAAATGTATTGTGGGTGCAAATCTTTATGACTCTTGCTATTTCATGTGTTTTGTGTTACCAAATATACTGTATGTTTTTAGTGAACATGCCATAAATGTCAATTTTAAGAGCAAGACTCGTGGGCAAGTTAAACAGGCATAATGACTAAAAAAGCATGTTTGTACAGTGCTGGAAAAGACATGGCTTAAATTGGCTCAGCAGCCAGCAGGTAGTAGATACATGTGGCATTGGGGAATTTTGATTCCAGATTTAATTGTTATCCTTTTTATTCAAAAGGTCCCGCAGTCTGTGACGGAGGACGATGCGAGCAGCGGCTTTGGAGACTCGTGGGAGTCCGTCTACTTCCACAGCTTGGAGATTACCAGTAATATCATTTCCAGCAGCTATATCTGCCGCACTGAAGACATCACCAAGCCCTTCTTCGATGAAGTCATCAAGCACAAGTCGTTCTTGGATGTGGTTGTCGGGTATGCCATGGGTAAGAGAAGAAAGTCCAGAGCTCTTGCTTGGATGTTTTTTATTTTATTTATTTTTTTTTTTTTTTTTTTTTTGGGGGGGGGGTCTTCAGCCATGCAATCTAGATGATTGTTTACACTATGAACATGACAGACAAAGAAAGCGGACAAAATATACAGTTCCTCAGGTAGACAAAGGAACATCCCTTCACTGCTATTATGTAGAAAGGTGACACCTGTTCTACACATTTTTACATAATAGCAGTGAAGGGATGTTCCTTTGTCTACCTGGGGAACTGTATATTTTGTCCGCTTTCTTTGTCAGTCATATTCATAGTGTTAATAATACATGTAATACTAAAGTTAAGTAATGATGGCTTCTTATAAGGCACTTAGGTCTCTTTTACTTCTTGAACGTCCATTTTATGATATTAAACTATGTAAATTGTCATAATGAATCAAAAGTAGGTAAATTCATTGGGCCCCAGTTACACATACCTCTGAAAGTGGACTGAGGCCGGCCCCTGAGGTGACTCAACGTATGTGTAACATCAACTTTTTTGAATAGCCGGACTGAGGCCGCCTCCATCCAGTTCACCTCTGGATGTGGTTTGAAGCCGGCCCGAGTCTGGACTCAGTCCCGTAATCAGTAGGTGTAACACAAAGTGGACTCTGCGCCAGCTTATAAGCGGAAGTGAAATGACCCGTCATCATACATGTATATCAACATTACATCATACGCGCTTTGCCATCTGGAGTGCGCCCCAAGGTCAGCTCGTAAAAAGGTGACGTGAGGCCGGCCTATATGTAGATGCAAAATTGCAGGCCCAAGATATATATGTGTAACGGGGGTTTGATGATCTCGAGGCGGCTTCAAATTGCAGGCGTGAGGCCGCCTTTGAAGCTGGCTTTAATGATGCATGTGTAACAAGGGGTCTTGGTTAATGTCTGCACAAGCTTAAAACAGACATCTGCGCAAGCAACATCGGTAGTTGTTAGTTCAGCACAATTTCAGTTTGTTATGACAATTTCAGAATATGGCCCCATATGTAATACAGGGTGTCTATTTCTATCTCTCAGATACAAGTCGACCAATAATGACCTGCCATGCCCTACACATCCTGTCCTACTGTTGTCACAACAATATCCCATCTGCTAAGAAAGTAAGTATAGAACAGGGGCATATGCAGGATTTTTTTTGTACAAAGGGGTGGGGGCAGGGGGTACACCATTTCAAAATCATAAAGAGTTTCATGAACCACAAAAATATTTTATGTGTTATTCTTGCGCAGGGGTCAAGATAGTCGCAAGTCCTCAATGAATCGCAAGTTTGCAATCTCCTATCTCTTATGTACATAGTTGCGATTGATATCAACTCGTTGTAATACAGGGCCCAGATATGCCACTTGCAAGACCCAACTTTTAGGAGTGACCTTTCTTTACCTTGAAACTTTATCAGATGATTAGAACGATACTTGTATGTATGGGTATCCATTTCATCACTAAATTAAGTAAATTTGTTGTTTCTTCTCTAATTCTGTTCATCATGTAGCTTGGTAAGAAGAAAGACCTGTTTGGGAGACTCTGCGAGTACGTCAACAAGAACTTTGCCACCAAGCTGATCTCAGATTGGTTCAACTTTTAGGAGTGATCTTTCTTTACTTTGAAACTTTATCAGATGATTAGAAGGATACATGTATGTTTGGGCATTCATTTCATCACTAAATTTTTTGTTTCCTCTCTAATTCTGTTCATCGTGTAGCTTGGTAAGAAGAAAGACCTGTTTGGGAGACTCTACGAGTACGTCAACAAGAACTTTGCCACCAAGCTGATCTCAGATTGGTTCAACTTTTAGGAGTGATCTTTCTTTACTTTGAAACTTTATCAGATGGTTAGAGGATACATGTATGTTTGGGCATTCATTTCATCACTAAATTTTTCGTTTCCTCTCTAATTCTGTTCATCGTGTAGCTTGGTAAGAAGAAAGACCTGTTTGGGAGACTCTGCGAGTACGTCAACAAGAACTTTGCCACCAAGTTGATCTCGGATTGGTTCAAGGGCGGAGTGGAGCAGTACGAGTTTGATATGATGGGCGACAGGCCTCAGGGTCTGATTCCTCTCTACTTCCAGGAAGCCTTCAAGGAGCACTCCATGGAGGAGATGACCAAAGATGAGCAGAGACAGTGCGTCATGTCGTATACTTACTGCATGCACCTCTTCGGTCTGAAGCTTATGGCGATAGTAAGTCACTTTAACCCATTGCATATAGGCTTGGGCGGTTCCCTTGTTGATGAGAACCGACTCCGGTTCCCACTCTCGGCCTCGGTTCCAAGTGGAATCGACTCCCGCTGGCTGCCAGATACAGTACATGTAATAAAGCCACAATGCTGTCAAGGCAAGGCCACACACACACACCAGGGAGGTGTTTACACACTGTACGTTATGTACTGTGCATGTCGGCTCCACTCAGCAGTGGCACTGATAGCAACAGATGATTTTCTGTGATATTTTTTTGGAAAACTTTACTTTGAAAAATGAGTATCAAAAGTATGACTGTATGTGTGACTTGTGTGTGTAAAATTGGTGTTGTGTTTATATCTGTTTCGTCTCATGATATCTATACAATTTCATGCAAACAATAAAGAAATGCAGACCTTTATAACGGTTATGAAATGATTTATTTTACTACTTTCAATCAAATCGAGAAAAAACATGACCAATGCTAATAAAGTAAGTAATTATTTAATAACTCATGGCAACTTGGCAACAATTAATGTAAACAAACAAAAACATGTTAGGTCTATTTTAAATTCTAAACTTCAACGTAGAATGATGGAATAATCAACTCGTACTTACACTGCTAAAATGTAAGATATGCAGAACAATTATTTCCACTAAAAATAGGGTAAACAATCCATTATCAGAGTAAGAAGTCGTCATGTAAAACTAAAGATTCTGATTCCCTGCCTAAAATAAATGAAATATATCCGAAACATGCCTGGCCCACTGGCTCTCCTCCCAGGGACCTATCTTTATCTAAGAGCTAAGTGTAAATAAATCATGCTCACATGGCCGCCCGCCCAATGCCACACAAGCACTTTAATGACCCCAGCTCCAGCGCGTGGCACCCATTCCCATGGTTAACCACGTGCTTTCTAAACAACAGATAACAGCGCTAGATCGTGGTTTCTGAATAACTAGTCTGCATTTTCAACCACTATTAGAGATGGCGCTAATGCCACAGCGAGAGGGGACACTTGGCTTGCCTGACTTTATTCTTGTTTAAATACCCCCCAAAAGAACACAAGACAGAGAGATGTAGATCTGCAAAACTTATTCTTGAGACAAAAATAATAACAGAAGGAGATGCGAGAGGGGTAGAGAAAGGGAGAAAGGGAGATGTTGACCTGCCACATTTATTCTTGTGAGGAAAAAAAAATAACTGAAGGACAAGAGAAAGGGGGTGGGGGAATGTACATGTAAATTGTAGACCTGTCAAACTTATTTTTAAGAAGAAAAAAACCTGATGAGGAGAATTCAAGGGAGAGAAAGGAGGAGGAAATTGTGAGTTGTGTGATTTAGTTTATTTGAGGAAGAAAACTAAACGTCTGGGGCCCGTTCCTACAAACCGTCATTAACTTCTTGACTAAATCAGCGTTAGTGAGCAACTTGTCCGCTACGTGTTTCACCAAGCCCTCTTTGCCAAGATCAACGACAACATCCTGACTAAGGACTTATGACGCCTCTGACACCGTCGTTTCTCTGTCATAACTATTTAGTCGATGGGCAGCGCCATCACATGTCATTTATTGGGTAGACTATGGCTGGCAAAAAAGGACAATAAATCTTCCAACTATGATTTTTCAACACATTCACTTAAACAGTGAGTTATCGTTTTTTGTATTTGATAATCTTATGAAAATATGCCATGTTTGTATTTAAGGATTTTCTCACTTAAATAAACTGATTATACACCTTTATTTCCACATTGTAAACTCGTCGAAGGGATATGTATTTTGCCACGGCAGGCAAGCCATAGTTTGAAGTGTATTCTTTAGTTTTCAGACCCATATTGCTTTCGAGATAAATTCTATCTTCAAATGTGTAAAATGAATAGTTTAAAACATGTTTTTCTAACGTTTTGAATGTTAAAGTTTTGTCATTTGATTATTCAACTGACACCTAAAACATTGGACACAAACTTTATTACATCGTATTTTTCTAAGAATAATATATTGGTGTATTTTTATAAACTATCAAACGAAAATATCCGGGGGGTACCCATCTCAAGAACTAAACTGATTCACCGGTCATGTAATGAAATACTCACAATTATATTTTACAAGTACTTCTATCGTATAATCTACACAAATTCGGTAGTATATTGCATCTCTTATTTCTTGGTATCATTTTCAATCTTTTTTATTACTAATTCATTTCAATAATTGCATTTCCCCTAATATTAATTTTGTAATAATCCGGTGGTATTGTGACTAAGGCTAAGTCTCGGCTCCTATTCTCGCCGATAGTATCGATCTCACGAGATACTAGCTAGTAAGCTCTTCGTGAAACGGTTTAGGAAGATCAGAGACATCTCCGTAGCTGGCGGATAAAGTTATGACTGTCTTGTCGTTGGTTTCTAGGAACGAGCCCCTGATGTCTAGGGGAAGGGGAGACTAGGGATAGAGAGAGAGAGAGAGAGAGAGAGTGTAAACACAAATCACATAAATCAGTTTGCGCACGAGAGAAAACATGAATCAACTTGTTGATCAGTATCACACAGGCTCCAATAGGTGAGAAAATGGGGCCATTGTTCCAACACTCTTGCGCATTCACCAAAGGTCAAACGTTCAGCTGGGGGGGGGGGGGGGCAGTTAGCACACACACCTCACTCTAATGCACAGTACTACGAAGGAGGTACACACACACATGTGTGTATCAAAATCGCATGCTGCTAGTGCGCCCATCGCTCGCATGCATTCTGCTTTAACAGAGCTGATTTTGTTCATTCTCTGTGCTGTGGAGTCGACTCTTATCTTGGAACCGAGACTCCTTTTCTCAGAACCGACGTGCTCGAGTAATCGACTCTCTAGAGATTGGAGTCGACTCCTCGGCTCTGGATTTCAGAATCGGTTAGAGTCGGGTACTCGGCGCTCGCTCCCAAGCCTAATTGCATACATGAAATAAATAGTTCTTACATCACGATAGGGGATGATACAATTAGGTAGTCAAAAGGTTAAACAAATCAAATCACCTTATAGAAATCAGGCAGGAGATTGCTTTTCAGATAAGCGGATTTCCGCTGTTTGGGAAATTTTGAAGAGAAATAAAGGAACCCAAGTTGTCTTACTGTATACAAGTTGCATATATATGCCTGGTTAGGTGCAAAATCCAGTGGTCCAAAGTGTGTTGAACAGCCGGCTATTATCAGTTCAGGAAACTCACTAAACATTAACATAATGGGTAAAACTATTGAGAAAGGAATGATGTAAAATGGAGAAATAAACCTGCAAGTGTATGGTCATTGGAGATTAGATTAAAATTAGAATTCTCTCATTGACAATTGATGATATGTGTCCAATCCTCAATATGCATTTTGGTTGTACGTATGTTTGTGTTTTTTGTAATGTTAAGCCATCCCCAAATTTCTTTCTTTCTCCTTTTAGTTGACTATTGCAGATGATAATGCCAGAGATGTTGTCGTGAAAGATCCTACTTTACTCAAGGTACGTGTTTAATCAAGCTGCTGACATCTACATTTTAGTTTTTGTGTGGTATTGATAACAAGTATAACTCTTTTCATTTCTATAGACACTTTTAGACTACCATTACTGGTCATTTTAAGATATCAGATGTTCGGGTAAAAGTGAAAAATCATTTCGAGCTTTATCATTCTTTTTATGTCTGTTTGGAAGAAAATAATAGTAGAAACATTCCCTGAGAAAAAGGGCTACTCTTCAAATGCTCTGATATTCAAAATACAACTGGAACAATCTTTTAAATCTTTCGGCCACTTGTTTGGGAAGTTCTAAATACCCATTTTCTTGTGCGAGGTGCTTTTCACTGTTCAATGTATGTGATTTTTTTTTAGCAAGGTTTATTTCTAATCTTTTTGATGATTTCAAAACCTCAGAATGCAGAATTAATTATAGGTATTCCAAATCATCTCTCTTAAAGGGATCCGGTAACTTTGTCTCAGATTCTGAAAACATATACTGGATTTAGCTCATGATGCAATGATAATTATAAACCTTTAGGTCAGTCAGGAACCCCGTGACTTTTACAAGCCGATCGCCTGTCCGATTATCAAGATATTTATGATAGGAATTACACATTTTGAAAACCGTTCGCCTGACGGTTTTCATAACACTACAGTCTATTGGGGAAAACGAGTATGGTAAAACCGGTCACTCAAAGATTTTTACTTTTTTGAGGCACTTCTTGTTCATTTTGAAGCGCGATTTTTTTAGGGCTTCAATATTACATCATTATCACAGACACTGATAACACGTAGGGCCGTGTATCTCAGATTTAACATTGTTAAACGATCCCTTTAAAGCCTATCTGCACTAGTTTGGCCAGGAGGGATTAGACCTCTGTGTATGGTCACTGATAGGTGGTTATCTCATCAAATCAGCTGTTAATTAACATAAGAAAAGGGGGACCAACGGGTACCGCTTAGGCGTTGTTGGCTATATAGAGGGCGCAAGTAGATACAAGTAGTGCAATCCCGCTGTAAATGTTTCTTTCTCATTCATTTCATTATCCAGCCTTGTATTCGCTGGCTAGAGGCACCCGTCACCAGCAAGTTTGCCTCCGCGGCACTCAACGAGACTCTGCTCACCCTCACGGGGTTGTGCAACAGCGAGGCTATCTGCCACAAACTAATCTCTACACACAACCTCATACAACTATTGGAAAGAGGAGGTGAGTGGATAATGCAGGCTGTGCTGGTGTGTGTGATTGGATTTTTATCAATCAGATATGATTATTTACGTCTGGGGACCGACCTGTAACGTCACCATCCAAAAGACTTGACTCAGTTTCGAACCTGCGTCCTTGGCTGAATCAGTTTGTAACTTCCACTGTTAGCTTGATTAAAGGCGCACTCCACAACCCCCCGTTGTGACAAACACACTTGTCTTTATCAACCTTTTTTTATTCTTTCTTGTTGTTTCTGTTTGTCTGTTTGTGTTTTGTTTTTTATTGAGCTGCTAAGGTTTACTGACAAAATGTTCATCATGACTTGCAAGTCAGTAGACCCTTGTAAGACGGAAAACGCAGACTTTAATTAATGATGATGATGATTCAATTATCAAACAGCTTCCAGCTGATGTTTTTTCTTTAATTTTCAGATATAAATGCCACACATCAAATACTTGTATTCTAGAGTATGATGCGAAAGAGGAAAATCCGATGATGTAACATTAAGTAGTGAAATTAATGTGATATAGAAAGCATCATTGATTGTACAGCAAATGCTAAAATAGTGGAGATAAAGAGTTTACAGTTAAAAAATTAATTTAATAGATCTGAAATAAGCAGAGAAATAGGTTACTATTAATAAGCCTAATTCAAGTTCGCAAGGGCTTCTTCAAAGTGTAGCTGCTGCTTTTATACAATCTGGAAATTTATGTAAACATACACTGTATCTCTCATATTACTTTCCCCCATAGTGTTTTACGGAACCTATGATCACGTCAGCAATTTTTTTCATCTCACTACAAAAATCGCATCACATGAGGGCATGCTCCGATCCAAAATTGGTGCAGTCGAGGTAAGACTCACAACTTGAATTTTTATTTTGTTGTTGTGGGTTATTACAGTTTAACCTAGAAATGGAATATGTACAAATGACTACGTTTAGCATTATGCTCCTCAACTCCCTCCATTTTATTCTTGTAAGATGCTTCCTCAATAAGCCATTTCGTAAATACTATCTGCGCATGGGCAGACAAAGGTCATTTGTGATAAAATTGTAAAACCCACCGAAATGAATACGTGCTCATGTTATGTAATCATTATTCATGTGTGCGCCTACGGTACTTCTATGATACAAGAGGGCAAACAAAACCTTTTTATGAAGCACATACATGACTTTGGCATTGATTATTCTAAAATACACAAAGTGGGACTTCTCCATGAGTAAAAGATCTGTGGATATTTGGGGTCATTTGACCCATGTGCTAACTACGAAATGGTCTATTATAGAGCTTTAGTTCTGTGTATAACATTAACAAAAGTACATTTTCATTTTCTTCTGGGTTGCACAGAACATTGCCCGTGCAGCCACCGTGCACATGTACAGTCATGCCCATGAGCTACGTCTCTACATGCTGACATATCTGACATACATCGTAGAGACAGACGGTGTTCATCACATGATCAAGTACTTTGGTCCTCATCACATCCACTACTACCCATCATACTACTTCAATGAAGCAGTAAGTATATCCTCTTAACCCTTTAATCTTTAAAGGGAGTGGGTCGTCGGTTTCCATGAGCAGAAGGCCATAATTTGCTGACACCAGACTTGGTAGAAATACCATTCATGTATGTACAGGTCTGCACACAGCAACCCGTAGGCCTATCAAGAAATTATACCCCTTTGTCTCTCGGAGAGTGTTCGGGTGATGGAAAAGTGAGGTTAGGAACTGACCGTGTGGTGGGAATGGATGAGCAAAGCAAAGCATTACATATACATGTACCTGTTGGTCATAAAACTGTATCCAAGTGATTTACACACCTTTTATTGAGTAAACACCCAGACGGTGTTGCATTCCCCATGAGAGCTGACTCCTATGTGTCTTTAAAAACTAGAGTTCTGGTAATAGAGTTGCACGCAAGAAATAATATTACACAACTCGCGCCGAGATCCTAATTAGATCATTGGTTGAATACAGTCATGTGTGATTCATTTATTATGACTATCCAAGAATTTCATTAAAGAGCATGCAGATAGTTTCTACTTTCTAGTACTATCCAACAATGTTTAAGTATGCAGTGTGCGGTAGTATGTGTAGAGGTAACTGCTAAAGAAAGCTTTAAGTTAGAACAGGTAGAACTATGCCGGTTTAAAAAAAATTAAAGCTATAGTGCCCAGCAGTTAGTGAATTTCAAGCTTGCATTTTTTTACCAATGAGATGCATAGAAGCTTTGTATGTGATATTTAATATAATTTGCATCTTTTTTCCTTCTCTCCACAGAGACAAATAGACATGAACGTAACAGACCTCCTGAAAGGCTACAAATACTATGCTGAAAGGTAGGTTGGTTTTTACTAGGATCAAGAAGAGGTAACGTCTTCTGAGGCCAGCCACTCTTCAACCAGTATTACACCCCTTTCAACCAATGGTACAGCCCAAGCAATTGCATAATGTGTCTGAACATACATATTTGCTGTTTCAGTAAAGCCTCATAGTGGATTCTTTTATAGCCCTCATGTCTCCTGGTCAAACTTGACACTCCTGGCGCTCCACAATTATTACTCCTGCTTTAGCATGGCTACCACTATGGCCCCCAGGCATTTCAAGTAATTGATTCTTGCCAGGTACCCATTTACCTCGCCTGGGTGGAGTGTGGAAAATGTAGATGAATGTCTTGCCAAAGGACATTGGTGCTGCGCCAGGGAAACAAACCCTGTAACTTAGGGTTCAGTCTAGAGAATTATCCACTGGACCACAACACCTCTGCAATATCTAGTCGAGTTGAGAAACATGCACATGTTTTTCTACTCTACTAGATATTTGTCATGTGGTCAAGTTAAGATCGTCCATGGAGCACCAGGATTGTTCCTTCCTATAGAGATTGCAGGTGGGAGGGAACTACTTTTGAGTGATTCAGCATACATGTGTCAGATCTATCTCTTTCAGTTTACTTCAAGTAAAACAATTTTCATCTCTATTGTAAAAATCTACAGATCTACGGTAAGAATCTTCTACCTATAAGTGTTGCCAACTGAAAGGTAAAAAGATATCAATTTCAACAACAAAAATAAGGTGATTGTGTAGTGTATTGTGTGTTGGTATTGTTTTTACAGTGTTATTCAATGTATTGGCTTTCCATCCAGTCTAGCTATGAAATATAAATGAGCATTATAAGAGAACCCTATTTCTAATTACCTTTTCAGTGCATATCGTCATGCGGATGGTCAATTTCAGCAGCGAATGAAAACAAGCAACGGTCTGCACCAAGGCAGAGCTGAAACCTTGAAGGAAGAAGGGAACAGTGCTTTTTTAGGCAAGAACTACAAGGAAGCCATATCTAAATACACAGAGGCCCTTGTTATTTGCCCCCCTCTCAAGAAAGAGAAACAGCTAAAATCATGGTAAGAGCCGAAAGATATTTTGTACTCCTCCTTTTACTTCTTTTTTTATGTTTATACGTTATCATACTGTACTCTTTCTCCATCCCTATTTGTATTTCTCCCTTTTTGTCTCGCCTGCGTAGCAAAAAAGCGAGACATAGGCGCCGGCGACGGCGTCAACATCAAAAACTTAACCTAAGGTTAAGTTTTTGAATTTTTGATATAATTTTGAAAGTATAAGTTCTTAGTCAATGAAACTTGGACTATAGGGTAATCAAGTATCCCCAATCATGTGAGCAGAATTCAGGCCACTAAGTTAAGGTCAAAGGTCATTTTAGGTCAACAAACTTAGACTTTTTTGTGGCATCAACATCAAGATTTTGAATTTTTAGCATATTTTCAAAAGTGTTTGTTCAAATTCCTTGAAACTTGTACCTAAGGGTCATCAAGTATCACAAGTCATATGACACAAATTCCAGGTCACAAGGTCAAAGGTCATTCTAGGTCAGTACACTTGGATTATGTTTTCACAACTTAATATGAGAATAAAATTGAATCAATTTTTCTTATTTATACATGATTCTTGATCAATATTCACTTCAAAATGCTGATTATATTCAGAGGATTTCATTTTGGGGGGCCTGCTAATGAGCCACCCTGCCTATAAATAATGTTCCAACCTCAATTTTTCATCATATCGAATTGCGTAATGCAGACAAGACCGCCGAGAGAGTTTCCCTTGTTTTCTCTCTCTTTCTCTCTCTATCTCTCTCTCTCTTTTTCTTCTTCTTCCTCCTTGACCTCTTACTTTACATTTTATATGCATTAATAATACTTGTTACAACATCTTTTAACATTTTATCTGATGTTCATTACCTATAATTTCATCAATGTAAAGTATTTTATGCAATTTGGTATTTAATTCAATATGTTTCATTCATAATTGCAATATGCATTTTAATCTTTGTAGAACATATACGATTCAGTCTTTGTACTGCGAAACGTGTTCGAACAAACCTTTATTGAATCCTAGGATGTTTGTACCTTGTTTCCTTTCCTTTCATTCTTTCAAAGCTTTCAAATATGTCAGTCAAAGATCTGATCTGTAGAGACTCTCTTTACTTGCCCCCACAGAAGAGTAAAATGGCCAAAATCGTTGTAAGAGCATTGAGAAAGTGAGATATCACAGAGAGGATACTATCTCTCTTTTTTCATTCTTCCAAAGTTTAAGTTCAAAGGATTGCAATGTGTATCCACATGGGCTTTCGTCACTCCACCCAAAGAGAGCTGAAAGGGTTAAATTAAGAGGGCATGAAGTTATGAGAATAAAGATATTTTCTTTTGCCAAAGTTTACTCTTTACCAAACATTCTTCTCAAATGTATGCAGTTATGTCAAAGCTGCACAATATATTTGTTATCGTCAAAGTCTTAGTTTGATACTTGTTTAACCAATGCTTTGTATGTTGTTTGTAACAGGTATGACCTACCTATCACCCTGTACTGCAACCGAGCCCAAAGCCATCTTAGTCTAGAACAATACCAACAAGCTATCAAGGACTGCGACAAAGCCATCGCCAGGTGCATTGGAGGTAAGCATACTAATTCTGACCTTGGTATTGCACTCTTGTAAAGTAGTCAATCAATGAATCAAAAGTATTTTGAATTGATGCAAAATTCATATCATTGCTAAGGGGAAGCCTTACTGATCAAATATAACAACTTCCCTCTTCAAAATATGTTTGGGGCCCGCAGTAATCATGTCTCAAAAATGAGATCCAGATTTTCTGCCTTCAGCGGTCCTCCGTAGAGCATCAAGATTCGTGACATCACATGCGAGACACAGCTAGCCACAAAGCATTGCATTTTACACCTTTCCATGATATCTATGTGATTTTTAACCAAATTATTCATGTTTTTCTAGAGAAAATCTTTCCATCCATATATAATTTGTCCAAAGTTCTCAGTTGTTGTGAATTTTCTTCAGGTGACTACTGTAAGAGTGGTTCAAAAGGGCTATCGGGGTATTTTAAAAAACACTGAAGAAAAGAAGAAAAAAGAATGTCAAAGGGCACTTCGCATTACTGTATCTCATAACAAAGACCATGGAAAGAACATATCGTTGATTCAGAGCCAGAAGGGCATTAATTCTGTGTTAAAGCATATGGGTCAACGCCCTTCTGGCTCCAAACAGAGTGCCTACAGCAGTGAATCCTAACGTTTTTACCACAGAATGTCTCTTCAGGCTTTTTTTACTGCATCTTATTTGAACAGGGCTGTACTGAAGGACGACAATTTAATGTGTGATTGGTGAATTATGCATTTCAACGGAGAGCACACTTTTTTTTAGGCACTCTGCCCACAGTATAAACGGAGACCTACTACCTCTCTCTAGGGAATGTTGTTCCTTTTCTTAACTCATTACCTATGCGAACTGGAATATCCATGTATTAAGCCTATAGGGACCAGGTTATCCCTGCATTAAAGTCATGTGGAATTAGGGAATCCAGTAGTCATAGGGTTAATCAATATTTGTTTCTTCTCTCTCTCTCTCTCTCTCTCTCTCTCTCCCTCCCTCCCTCCCTCCCTCTCTCCCTCTCTCTCTCTCTTTCTTTCTCTCTCTCTCTCTCTCTCTCTCTCTCTCTATCTCTCGCTCCTTTTTCACACAACAGTGGCAGATCCTACCAACAGAATGGGCAATGTTAGGAACAACACTTTAATGAGAAAAGCCCTGTACCGCCGATCCAGGGGACTCTTCTTTGTTAAAGATTACTACCGGGCTCTTTGTGACATCACACTATGTCTAATGGGGGAAGACACGGCTGACTATTTCATATCACACAGAGACAAGGTGAGTGTATCCACAGCAGGGACATGAACCCTGCTGGATGATTGAAGGGAAATTCGAGCTTGAGAGCAAGTTGACCTTAACTCATATCCTGCCATGAGACTGCTAGCGCGCTATTGTTATAGTGCTCTGTGCACGCGAGCGCGCTACCGTTTGTCTGCTTTGTGCACGCTAGCAAGCATATGTAATAACAGTCATTGTTCATGCCCATTGCACCGTGCTGAGTGCTTTTATAGCGCTATTGAAAGTACCATCGCGTGCATCAGATTATCGGCTTTGGATTACGCGTCTTTGTATACAACAGTCAGATTGGATTTTCTCGAGTAATTCAGCGATTTGTTTTTTGTAAAAATTTAAATAACACGCCCTTGAACCAACCTTAAAATTAACTTGGCACACAGGAGATTAGCACTGTGGCACTGGGTGCTTTGTATGGGTGGCAGCTTAAGAGTTAAAGGGACTTATGAACATTGTTCAGATGAGAGAAAATGGTGCTAAGGTAGTGACTTCAATGCTAGATGTACAATTAAAGATAATTTGAAAGTTTGAGTGAAAACAGACCATTATTAATGATAAAAATTGGGAAAAACTGGTCTGATTGATTCCTTAATTCTCCCAACTATATTATTACAATTTTATTACATTTTAGGTGAATGTAAATCGTCACAAAGCAATGAATTTTTCAAGCCTGTTTGATGTAATTTACATGGAAAACCAGTTGAGAGAATTTAGTGGTAGAGGGTGTCACACAGTGACGCCTTCAAAGAAAAGCATAAATCTTTGTGGTTTGGTAATTTTTTCAGGACATTTTGCATATTAGAGGGTTAGTACAGAAGAAGGAAAATAAAGAGTAACATTTCATACAAAAATTACGCAGTTTTTTCATCAACCTTCACCAATGTTTCCTAATCACTTTAAGGAAATAGAAAGAAAAAAGAAGCACACTGTTAAAAGTTTCTATAAAAGGGATTAGAAAGGCATTTGCTCAGTGTTAAAGTGATTAATGCTTTGGACATGGCCCTATCAGCCCAAATAGGCGGATCCTCTTCATACTTTTACCTGTTGCTTTATTTCAGGTGTTGATCCAATACCGTGATATGCATGGCTTGGAACCCATCCCGTCGTGCGACATGTGCGGCTTAGGGATAGGCAAGAAACTCAAGCGTTGTGCCAGGTGCACAGGACTCTACTGTTCCAGGGACTGTCAGCTTAAAGCATGGGAGAAATTCCACAAGATTAACTGTCAAGACTTTGTGAAAACCAGGATTGACGGCTCCGATAGCGATTAGATAGTGACTCAAGTGTTCTGCTTCGTGTAAGAGACTGCTTCGAGAGTTGGAAGCTTTGAGTAGGGGGTGAATTCTACGAGAGAAGTCGTAAGAGATTCGTTCAAAACAAATCCTGAAAATGAGCCATTCATGAACAACTACCCGTTATAGCATTAAGCAAAGTAGGGGGGACTAAAATACTTCTAGGGACACAGAGCTTCACTTGTATGATAAAGACAAGCTGTTCAGAGTTAAAGCCTACCATCTTTGGTAGCTCCGATAACAAGTCCTCAGGAAACCAAGACTTGGACAAAGTGAAAGGCATCTCAAGCCTCAACTATACACGGGATAGTCCTCACAATGTCGGGTCTCAACTATACCTAAACAAAATTTGACTGCTCTAAAATGGATTAGTACAATAGTCAATTGTTCTGCATCATGTACAGGACTGTTCCAAGGACAAGGCGCTTTAAGTAGAATTCTACGAAGGAAGCATCAGGAATTTATCCAAAACAAGTCGTGAGAACCAGCAGTTTATATTAAGAAGCTATAGCATTAAGCCAAGTAGGCAGGACTATAATGATATAGTGAAACTGAGCTTCAAGTTTAGGATAAAGTCAAATTTCAGAGTTAACCCCAACCATCTTTGATAACAAGTTTTCAGGAAATCAAGACTTGGACAAAGTGATTGAAACTGCAATGCTCAAAAGCAGCTCAACTGTAAATAGGGGATAGTCCTCACAAAGTCAGGTCTCAACTTCATCAAAACAAAATTTGACGGCTCTGCAATGGATAAGTACTTGAGTCAATTGTTCTGCTTCATGTACGGGACTGTTCCAAGGACCAGGGGCTTTAAGTATGGGAGAATTCTACAAATGCAGCTGTCAGGAATTTATCCACAACAAGTCGTGAGAACCAGCAGTTCATAAGAATCTATAGCATTAAGCCAAGTAGGCAGGACTATAATGATATAGTGAGAATGAGCTTCAAGTATAGGATAAAGACAATCTTCAGAGTTAACCCCAACCATCTTTGATAACAAGTCTTCAGGAAATCAAGACTTGGACAAAGCGGTTGGAACTTAGATTGCCGAGAGGTACGTCGATTGAAAGCAGAGGATAGTCAACTGTTTTGATTTGTGTAAGGAACTGCTTCAAGAACCTTGAGCTTGTGGGAGAAATACTTCAAGAGAATCTGTAAGGATTTCATTCAAAACAAGTGTCAAGAATGTACAATTTATAAACCACGATGGCATTAAGCCAAGTAGGCAGGACCATGATGCTCTAGGGACTGTGAGCTGCAACAGAAACTTTTGTGTTAACCCCAACCATGCTCGATACATGCAGCTCTGATAACAAGTCTTTGGGAAATCAACAAAATTGCCAAGTGGGCAGAACTACAGACCTCGAAAGGCATATCAACTAAAAGCAGGGGATAATCTTCAAAAGACCAGGGCCCGTCGTATAAAGATTTGATATTAATCTCAACTGTGTACATATAAGAGATAGGATACTGCAAACTTGCAATTGATTAGAGGACTTGCGATTGATTTGAATCAATCGTAACTCTTTGTAAGACGGGGCCCAGTTGTCAAGATTGTTACGAAAACCTCCACCATGCCAAGTGCACATCATTCAACTCTGTCAAGAAATGTCACCTTAGAGCTGGGGATGATTCTAACCATTGAGAAGTGACTTCAACCCAGTGATTCATTAGAATTTCTTTTTGCTTATTTATTTATTTTGTTCTTTTCTTTTACTCTGACTACTTGATTTGTAGTACCAAGTGCATAATAGTTAACTGTATTTGTAAATGTAGTTATGCATATTGTCTCACTTTAGGGACTGTGGCTATGAACCCAGGGATAACTGTGTGGAAAGCACTGAGTTCATCAGAATCAAAGTTGAGAGATCTGTTGCAGTCATGACAAAATTACAATAATTTGGTTGTGCAAAGTATGTTTAGGTTTGCCAAGTGTATTGCAGTCAACAGCATCAGAACTTCATTATAAGCTGTCAGAATATATGATCGATTCCACACAATTCCTATAGCTGTAATAAGATAAAGAGATGGTCAAAATACTCTACCGTGTATGTGGCTTTCATGTCGAGGAGAAACTTCCGGGAGTTTATCCGAACTGACTCTAAAATCTACAACAATGTGTTGGAATTGAAATTTATTTTGTGGAGCCAAGGAGATATTTTCTACTGCTTCAGAAAAGGTGAGCTTCCAGGGGTTTATCTGAACTGACTCTAAAACCTGCAACAATGTGTTAAAATTGAAATTGATTTTGTGGAGCCAAGGAGATATTTTCTACTGCTTCAGGAAAGGTTAGCTTCCAGGAGTTTATCTGAACTGACTCTTAAACCTACAACTAAGTGTTGGAATTGAAATTTATTTTATTGAGCCAAGGAGATATTTTCTACTGCTTTGGGAAAGGTTAGTATCAAATGAAGAATACAAAATCTGTGGATTCAACTCTAGAGTTCTTCAAGGTGTAACAGCTTTCCCAGCCATACACCATATACATGCTACATGTACCACCACAGAGACGTAACCAAGCACATGAAAGACAATATGTGGGGCTTGTAGTGCAGTGACGGTTAAAAACAAGTGATAATTTATGATGCTCACTGATATCAACTCAGAATGAGCCTGCTAGCTACTAAATGTAGAGCTACTGTTACATAGGAAAGCATATGAATACCATATACATTTGTTTATACAGTCAAACCTGCTTTAGTGACCACCTGTCTACAAAGACCACATTTTTCCCCTTGAAAATTATTTCTCATTGAAACATGTACTAAAGGAACCTGTCTACAAAGACCACCCATCTTCAAAGACTACTTTTTGTGTTTCCCTTCGGCGGTCGCTATAGACAGGTTTGACTGTATTTGTATTTTAAAGACAGAGAATCATGTACAGACATTGGATAGGCCTTTCTTTCAAAATACCTTTATAACATACTGTACATACTGTACATGTCTATAAAGTTATTCATTCATTATTTGTATGTGGGTATTATCCCATGAATATCTGAAATGTTTAGATGTTATTTGCTTCTTTTTGCCATAGAATATCACTTACTTTTAAGTGGAACTTATTCTATGTCTTTGAAAAATATAACTTTTTTGTTGTCTTAGTTTTAGTTATGAAGTTTAGGCATTTCCATATGACTTATCACATGTAAATCTTTTCTAGTGAATAGTGTTTTTGATAGAACCACCACCTTTATTTTGGTCTGTTCCATGCTACAAGTTGTTTCTTTAAAGTAGTCACCCGAAGAATCAAAACTGTTTTGAATCAATGCAAAATTCATATCATTGCGTAGGGGAAGCCTCACTGATCAAATATAACAACTTCCCTCTTCAAAATATGTTCAGGGCCTGCAGTAATCATCTCTCAAAAATGTTAATTTTGAGATCCAGATTTTCTGCCTTCAGTGGTCCTCCGTAGAGCATCAAGATTTGTGACGTCGCACGTGAGACACTGCAAGCCACAAAGCATTTTACGCCTTTCCATGAAATCTACATGATTTTTCAGCAAATTTTTCGTCTTTTTCAAGAGAAAATCTTTCCATCCATATATAATTTGTCCATAATTATTAATTGTCTTGAATTTTCTTTGGGTGACTACTTTAAACCTGTTATTGTAAATGATTGGTCATTAATTATTGTCATTATGTTCTGTTTTATTAGAAATTGAGTTTGAACCCGTTTGTAACTTGTTTAGTGTGTTTACATCTATAGGACATGTCGGGATGTATTATACTTTTTTTTTCTTTCTTTGAGACAAATTGATAAAAATCAAAGATTATTTTTGTTAAGTTTGTGTATACTTTCAGTTGATCAATGCATTGTTTTAATATGTTTTGTTTTTCCTTCACCATTTATGCTTATTTTTCCTTTGCAGAATATTTGACTTTTATTTCATAATAATACATAATGAATCTCTCTACTGCTCCAAATTGAAATAAAATGTACATTATAGCACCAGCCTAAAGAAAACTTCACCATGCAATGTATAGGCTACTGGTAAAGGTATGAGGAAAAGAAAGAATAACATAAAACTCTGTTAAGGTACTTCTTTTATTCAAGTGTACATCCTTTTATAATGTACCAGATGTATGCATACATTTTCAATAGTTATGACTTATGATGACTCCCTCTTATTTAAACCTCCTTGTGTATAGCAATATAGATAATCCTTAGCAAGTAGTAGTAGTTCAGGTTTGCAAAAGTTTCATGCCGTGAAGTAATAGGCCATTTTTGTAATTTATCCAAATTTAATGCATAGGTCTCTGTGAAGTGCCTCAATATGATTGATTCCATTCACCTGTCTGTCTCGTTACAAATAATTGTCTCGATGGGAAGAATTGCTAGGTAGGACAAACACAGCTTGCCTCACCTGACAGCATGTAATGTATGCAATTTGCATTCTGACTATTGAAATACAAAACATTTATGGCAAGCGAATTTTGTAGTTAGGCACTTGACGAAGACATATGCAAAAAAAATGGTCTTATGAAATCACAACTGATTCAACACTGAAATTTTACACGCAGCAAAAGTTTCTTGTTGAGAAAATGGCGAAAGTTTAATGTTACAAAAGTTTCTGCTTTTACTTTGAGTCAGTCATGTGAGTGATACATGTAGATAGAGATAGGAAAGTCCGCCTTTGTGGAGGGGTATTTTGTTTTTTGTTTTTTAAGTTTTGACATTGAGTCAGTCTGCAGTCATGTGAGTGGTAGATAGAGATAGAAAAGTCTGCCTGTGTTTGACATTCTCCTCCCCTCCAAAACAGACGAGGGGTTTGGTGGAACTAGACTTAGCCTCGGCTGAACGTATTCCCAGACAAAATACATGTAGAGTTTTTTTTTTTTTTTTGTCTAATGAAGGATGTTAAAAGACAGGAATTCACAGTAAATTGTTCTTTTTCTGTAACTTGAAGGCTTACACTATACATGTATATTTAGAAGTAGATTATGAAGATATTACATTATGTTTAAAGGCACACTGTCCTACTTGTAGCTACTTGCTCCCTCTATATAGAAAACTTCCCAAATCGGTGCCTATTGGTCCCCCATGATCCTCTTTTTCTTATGTTAAATGAGAGCTGAGTTAATGAGATAGCCACCTGTCACAGTGACCTCGATGGCTCGCTGTGTGGTCTAATCCCTTCTAGCTGCAGTAGTAACGCCTACCTTTAAAGAAATTTAATCTAATCTAATTTCTTTCAAATTTAGTTGTGGTCAGGTTGAAAGGTGTGTCTTGGCCTTAGTGTAACAATGCACCAAATATTTTTCCAGTCTGCTGTTAAGCAATGTCTTTAGTTCGTGAGAGCTACAGTATGGAAATTATATCATAATTGCTGTGCACTTAACATGAGGTATTTCTTAATCATTTAGGAATAATTAATCTTGTATGAATGAGTCGGATACAACCTTGACTGACGGTAATTAATGTTAAGTATGACTAAGTACTTTACGATTGCTCAGCTGATTATGTCAGTGCATACCATGTGACACGCCTCCACACTCCTTCCCCACACATCAGAAGTGAAAGCAGATGATAATATGACATGAGTCAATCCAGGGATTCCCCCAGTTTATTGCGGCCTTGAAATTTACATGGGTTTGAGTTTCTGTGGAATTTTACATGCAACTTCATGAAACAGTCCAAGCTGCTGTGTGTTCCTTACGTTCTTATCCCCAATATATCTCTTCTTCTGCACAGAATGTTCAGAGGGGTTAGAGAAGAGTTTTTGTTTTGCTCTTTTTGTGCATTGAAGGTCAAAGGTCAGGCAGGTACATGTATATGAATAGCAAGGTATACAGAAGAATGGTATTTTCAAGTACAGTACATGCAGTTGATTTTTGGGAAAGAAGTAAAATGTATACATGAATGTATTTAGAAATAAACATTTAGGATTACATGTGTGCAAGCTCAAGCTGTTTTTTCCCATTACTGTACCAACCACATCTAAGATACCTGGGCAGCGTAGCCGTTTCAGGAAACCATCATACGTGTAAGTACAAATTCACAGACATCCCATTGAAACATGTGTTAAAATTAATACACGCATTTCAATGGGATGTAAGTGAACTTGTACTTATGATGGTTTTGTGAGATGCTGCCCCGATGACTGTATCAAGCTGGTAGCCCTTCTAGCTAGAGCTTGAATCGGACAAAACATCAAAATAAAGATATTTATTTGTGTTGATTTATGTTCACAAAACTATAATACAATTCAATAATACTTTTTTAAGAATGGGACATACCTTGGACTTGCCCAAGCATGACATGTATGTGAACGATTGAATTATAGTTTCATTTTGTTGAACAAAAGCCGAGGTCTTGGAAGTCAAAGTCCATTAATCAGATATCGGGACACAAGATATAACCACTTTTTAAATGCACAGCTGAAAAGCCAGAATGGATGCATGTTGATCTGATTCTATTTTAATCAGTTTCTTCGTTTTTGTATACTCATGTTTCACAAGTATATCTTTTGCAATTTACATATAACTCAATGTGAGTTTTCAGACTGTGTTGAGGTATTAACATGATTAAAATACAGTCAAACCTGCATAGAAACACTGTCCAAGGGAGACATTAAGAATGGTCTTTATAGGCAGATGGTCTTTATGCAGAGGTTTATTTCACCCATGTTTCAATGAAAAACATTGCTTCAAGGGAAACAAAATATATGGTGTTTATAGATAAATGGTCTCTCTATACAGGTTGTCTCTAAAGCAGTTTGACTGTAAACATGATTGCAGTGATTATACAATGTTAACTCCTCCTTTATATGTATGGTATATAGGGATAGTCCTCCAATCATGGGTTGTTGTCATCACCCTGAAGAACAAGGAAAAGACTATTAATTTACAAATAAAAACAATTCACCGCATAATAAAATAGCATCAATGTGTATTTTGTCTACAAACTCCGAATTGGTAGTGAAAGAGCTTGCTTACATAAAGATGTGGTATAAATGTGTGTGCCTGCGTAACTTAAATTAATTGCATATTGAGGAAGTAAATCTACCTAAAACCTTATTCAGTTATGACGCAGCAAAACAGTAGCAGTTTTTTTTTAAATGATGACGGAAAGTATAATACGCTTCACGTTTCTGTATCTTATAATGCAGAGCTCGGTGAAAAGCGTGTAGGAACTTTGTAGCGCGCAGTTGCCATTCGTTTACAGGTTTAAAAAAAAAAGAATTAAAAACAAGGCTTTTTTATGCAAAATACTGTGTCATATCTGGGCGAGCCTTAGAGTGTAGTGTAATAACAAGATCGCAAGCATAGTTAGCAGACATTAATAATGAGCATATTAAACGCAATGTCAGTATAGCCTTGCTTATCATATCAAAATGTATGAACATTCTAGTGACAAATCATAACTTTGGAATAGACAATAAGGTAATGAAATCGCTCAGGAGTTGAATTCTCGAAAGTCTTTGCGATCGTGTTTTACAGTATGTACTTCTCTAAAACTCTCTACAAGTAAAACAACAAAATTATTGGCATTCGAAATGCGCGATTAGCAGACAGCTCAATAAAAATCAAAAGTTTCTGACTGAATAAGGTTAATGGAGAAGAAGACGTTAAACCAACGTTGCCTACAATATAGATGACCATCTCTCTACAAGTCAATGAACAAAAGGTGGTTCATTCACATTTGCAGTTTGGTGACAAATCATAAAATTCCAGATTTTCCGGCAGAATTTTGTTTCGTTGTGGGGAGTTTGTCATATATACCCAATATTCCCTAACTCTAGATATAGTTACAGTGATACTTTGTAAAGGAGGAAGGTGTTATACCAACGTTGCCAACAATGTTGATGAACATTTCCCTACAAGCCAATAAACAAAAGGTGGGTCATTAAAATGTGTAGTTTGGTGAAAAACTCCAGATTTTCCGACATAATTTTGTTTTCTTGTGGGGGGTTTGTCGTATACCCAATATTCCCTACCTCTAGATATAATTACAGTGATACTTTGTGAAGAACCCCGAAAAAGTGCAAGTGTGTAAGATTGAAAGTGATACTATGCAAGGTTCAGCACGGTGATCACTGTTTCATTAGATACTAAATTAAACCTCTCATGTTTATTCTCTTTTATATGAAGTTAAAATGACTCAGTGACTTTTGAGGAAGTAATCGGGATCGTTCATGATATGTCAGCACGTGCTTTCGATCGCTTGTAAAAAAATAAATAAATAAACTTCCAGTTAGAAGGGCAGGGGGCTCTTAACCCCCCCCCCCCCCCCCCAAGAAGAAAAAAATAACCCAACTGAACTAAGACAACGACAAAAATTAATCAAGGGCAAGGAGAGAGATAGAGAGAGAAAAAGAAAAAGAGAGGCCTGGGGGGAATTAACGTGAGAGATATTAAGACCCCTCCCCCTAGTCAGCGGCTTTGTCAAGTCACACTCAATTAGCCTAGTGAGATTCGCCATGCCCACCCACCATAAAGACCTGCAACTGCTGACCAGGTGGTGAGATAAAAGAGCGCATGAATTTCAGGATTTAGAATTCCTACATCAGAAATGGTATCACAGCAACTGTTCGCTGTCCCTTTCAATGGTTTCTCATCCATTGTTGAATGTGGAAAGAGTAGAACAAGCGAACACAAACTTGTGTAATTTCATCCTTTTAACTTCAAAAATACAAAAAACCCGCATTAGCAAACTTAATGTTATTGAAGTCATGGATCAAATAACGGGACATTAAAACATGCACAAATTAGCGCATTATCCTAAACTATTGAGTTTTTGTCAGGATGTAATTTTTCTTTTACCAACTCTGACACAAATTAATAGGAGGGACGGAGTTCTAAATTTGGAAATGTGTTTGATGCACTATTCCCAATACAATCCCCATATAAAGTTTTTGATTAACACTGAAATTTTGCCGGTAATTTAATATTTTGTAATTTAATGTAAAACTGGTGCCTGGCTTCCGAAAGTCCCTGTAGTGGAAGCGCGGTTCGGAGCATGGAACTTCAAAGCCAAGTGGAATGTTACACATCCCATTGTTACACTTTAGAACTCACGAATGCGTCGAATAAATTACAAGGGTTTCGCCGGCTTGATTCCAGTCCTCCTCTATCAAGCCCCTGATGGAACAGTCCAAGCTGCTGTGTGTTCCTTACATTCTTTTCTCCATATATATCTTCTGCAAAGAAGTGTCAGAGATTTTACAGAAGAGTTTTTGTTTTGCTTTTTTTGGTGCATTGAAGGTCAAAGGTCAGGCAGGTACATATGAATAGCAAGGTATACAGAAGAGTGGTATTTTCAAGTACATGCAGTTGAATTTGGGAAAAGTAGTAAACACAAATGTATTTAGAAATAAACTTTTGGGATTAGTAAACCCATATGTATTTAGAAATAAACATTGGGATTAGTAAACATATTCATTTAGAAAAAGACATTTTTGATTACATGTGTGCAAGCTCAAGCTGTTTTTTCACATTTCTGTACTGGCCACATCTAAGATTAGTAAACCCATATGTATTTAGAAATAAACATTGGGATTACTGAGTAAAAATATTCGTTTAGAAAAAGACATTTTGGATTACATGTGTGCAAGCTCAAGCTGTTTTTTCACATTTCTGTACTGGCCACATCTAAGATATTTGATGACTGTATGAAGCTGGTAGCCCTACTAGCTAGAGCTTGAATCGGACAAAACATCAAAATAAAAAGATTTATGTGTGTTGATTTATGTTCACAAAATCATAATACAATTCAATAATACTTTGTAATGGTTGGTACATGTCTTGGACTTGCCCAAGTGTGACATGTATGTGAACGATTGAATTTTAGTTCCATTTTGTTGAACAAAAGGTGAAGTCTTGAAAGGCAAAGTCCATTAATCAGACATTCGGGCACAAACTGCAACCACTTTTAAAATTCACAGCTGAAAAGCCAAAAATCTCTCCGGCTGCTTTTTTCATTTTCATTTTCTTTGTACTTTTGAGGTACTCAATGTGCAAAGGAACAATGTGTGAGCCTGTGAGAATTCAGACTGTGTGGAGGTCCGGGTGGAGGTATAAACATAATTGAAATACAGTCAAACCTGCATAGAAACACCATCCAAGGGAGACATTAAAAATGGTCTTTATAGGCAGATGGTCTTTATGCAGAGGTTTATTACATCACTTGTTTCTATGAAAAACATTGGGAAACAAAATATGAAGTGTTTATATACAGGTGGTCTTTCTATACAGGTGGTCTCTAAAGCAGGTTTGACTGTAAACATGATTGCAGTGATTATTCAATGTTAACTCCTCCTTTATCTGTATGGTTCATAGGGATAGTCCTCCAATCATGCAGTTGTAGGTTGTCATAATCCTGAAAAACAAAAGAAAAAGCTATTAATTGACAAATAAAAACAATTGGGCACATAATAAAATAGCATCAATGTTTATTTTGTCTATGGACTCTGAATTAGTAGTGAAAGATCTTACTTACAAAGTTGGTACGTAAAGATGCATACATGCCAACTGTTCAGATTAAAGAGGAACATTCCTCTTTTTGGGAGAAGATAATTATCATTTTAATGCAGGTGTTCCTCTTCCTGTACTGTAGTATTGAATATGAGAGTTAGGATTGTTCCTCTTTTTTTTTTGAAAATAGCATAATTTGTACAGATTTCTGATTTTCAAATGTTGGCATGTATGAAGATGTGATATACCTGTGTTTGTGTGTGTGTACTGGTATGTTTGTGAGAGAGGTTCCCTTCAATTAATTTCATATTGAGGAAGTAAATCTACCTCAAACCTCATTCAGATATGACGCAGCAGTTTTTCTATTTTGTTCTTTCTATGATGACCTGAAGTGTACGACGCTTCACAATTCTGTATCATGTAACACAGAATTCAGTGAATACACGTATGACATTTGGTGCTCGCAATTGCCATTCATTTACAGGGTTTTTTTTAAAGAATTAAAAAGGCTTTTTTATGCAAAATACTGTGTCATATCTGGGCGAGACTTGGGAGTGTAGTGTAATAACAAGATCCCAAGCAGAGATAGCAGACATTAATGATGAGCATATTAAACGCAATGTCAGTATAGCCTTGCCTATCATATCAAAATGTATGAACATTACAGTGACAAATCATAACTTTGGGATAGACAATAAGGTAATGAAAGTCTTTGCAGTGTTTTATAGTATGTACTTCCCTAATACGCTCTACGAGTAAAACAAATAAATTATGGGCATTCAAATTAGCCGACAACTCATAAAAAATCAAAAGTTTCTGACTGAATAAGGTTAATGGAGAAGAAGATGTTATACCAACGTTGCCTACAATATAGATGACCATCTCTCTACAAGTCAATGAACAAAAGTTGGGTCATTCATATTTGCAGTTTGGTGACAAATCATAACAATTCCGGATTTTCCGACAAAATTTTGCTTCGTTGTGGGGAGTTTGTCATATACCCAATACTCCCTACCTCTAGATATAGTTACAGTGATACTTTGTAAAGGAAGAAGATGTTATACCAACGTTGCCTTCAATGTAGATGAAAATTTCCCTACAAGCCAATTAACAAAAAAGGTGGGTAATTACAAATTGTAGTTTGGTGACAAATCATAAAAACTCCAGATTTTCCGAAATAATTTTGTTTTCTTGTGGGGAGTTTGTCTTATACCCGATATTCCCTACCTCTAGATATAATTACATTGATACTTTGTAAAGAACCCCCGAAAAAGTGCAAGTGTGTAAGATTGAAAGTGATACTATGCAAGGTTTAGCACGGTGATCACTGTGTTATTAGATACTAAATTAAACCTCTCGATCGGGTCTATTCTCTTGTATATGTAGTAAAAATGACTCAATGACTTTGAGGAAGTAGTTGTGATCGTTCATATGTCAGCACGTGCTTTCGATGACCATATTTTAACCTCCAGTTAGAGGGGCAGAGGGGGCTCTTAACCCCCCCCCCCCCCTTCCAGAAGGAAAAAATAATCGAACTGAACTATGACCCCAAAAAAGGTTAATTAAGGTCAAGGAGAGAAAGAGAGAGAGAAAGAAAAAGAGAGAGGGAAATGAACGTGAGAGATATTAAGACCCCTCCCCCTAGTCAGCGGCCTTGTCAAGTCACACTCAATTAGCCTAGTGAGACCGTGATGCCCCCCCCCCATGATGCTTGTCAGTGCCCCTTCAAAAGCTGAGTCTACGCTACGCCACTGTGGACGATGGCTATATATCATGTGGATGACTCCTAATGAGATGTGAACATCTTTCTTTCGTACACATTGCAGGCGCTAACGAAGGTAAATATTATCATGTATATAATGTTATTGGCCCGAGTGCGTCATATGACGCACATAAACCTATGTTTGTCGACAAACCTCCTTTGTGAATTCGAGCCATGATGCTCGGGGGGGGGGGGGGTCTTCAATTTCTTACTATTATCCAGGTGGGGGTTGCTGACGATTCAATCGATAGTCGGTTTGTCAAAAAATCATTTACGATCAGCATAAATGTGCAATCGATCTGTGGTTTTCTTCAGATCTAGAGTTAGAAACTTTACTTATTATTTGATTTTCACTTATTAATTTTACGGATCGTCTCAGGAAGCATTAGTAATATACAAACTATATGCCTGCAAATAATTCATCCATCTTTATCTGGGGGTATTTTTCTTATATGTCTGTAAACTATATAACGGAAATAATACATACTCTAACACAACTTATGCTGGTCATCGCACCTGAAACTGAATACTAGGTCATCATATTACACTTGAAACTAAACTTCAAGACAGAGTGTATCTTCCCTACCTTCCTCTCTCTATATATATCCCGCTATTTTTACCCAAAGGTTAGTGGATCTGACACATGATACCAACAGCGTTACTAATCGAATTCACTAATAAAATGAGCTAGCATTGACAACGGTAACTGCAAGTGAGGACAACGCAAGTGATAATTGTTAAAAAAATTAATTTCACAAAACGTTGCTTATCTCTTCGTGTGGACGTTTTACAATTTTCATCAACAGTTTGAGATATGAACTTCAGAAAATAGATTTTTCATAAACAGCAAGTACGTGTTAGTGACCATGCATTGGCGGACAGTATTAATTGTGTGAGGAGATTTTTCATTTGTGACGAGAGCATTAACAAATTGCAAGAGATTGGATGAAGAGTTCATCATTTTGTTGTAAAGATTATCAGCTCGGTGTGGAATCGTCGATTATATGGACAGACTCTCGATAATGAGACGAGATCATTAAAATTGTCAACCGAGAGACAAGATCATAACTTAGGATACGAGACTCTTAACTGTGTGATGGGATTATCAAACAGATGACGAAATTAGCAACTGTGTGACGATATCATCACTTTGGGTAACGGGGTCAACATAAAGAGATTATTGATCAATCGTGTGGTGAAATCATCAACTGTGTACCGAGACTATTAGTTTGGTTGACGAGATCAAAGTGTGACGATTAGTTGGGTGACGAAATCGTCATTTAGCAACAACTGGTTGGCGAGATTATCAGCTGCGTGACGAGACCGTCAATAGTGTGACGAAAAAATTGACTTAATGACGACATTATCTATCGGGTGACGGAATAATCAATATCAATATCAATATCATTATTTACGAGATTATAAATAGACTGTGTGACGAGGTTATCAATTGTGTGACGAAGCCACCACTTGGGTGACGGGATTCACTCGCTTGACAACATCCTAAATTAGGTGACGATGTTATAAATTCTGGACGAGTTAGTCAATTGCGTCACGGAATCATAATTTGATGAGGTTTTCAATAAGTTCGTGATATTGTTAATTGGGTGACGAGATAATCGACTGTTCGACGATATCTTCAACCTCGTGGCGAGATCATTCATTTAGTTATTGTTTGGCAAGATTATCATCTGCGTGACGAGATTTCCAAATGCTTTAAGAGACCAACAACTAGGTCACGAAATTATAAATTGCGTGGCGGGATAATAAACATTGTGACGAAACCAATAACTAAGTAATGATATCATTGTGTGACGATGTCATAAATGTTCATTCGTAATATCACTTATCAGGGTGCACGATCAAAAGTTTGACGAAATAATAAACCGGATAACGATATTATCGATTGTGTGAGGAACCTTGAAGTTGTATCACGAGATAATTGTCAACAAGATGACGACTTCATACGTTGTTTGAAGTAATCGTCAAGAACATCAATCTTGTGAAGAAACAATCAAGTATGCGAGTAGATCATCAATTATGAGAGACATGACAATCAAGAGTATGCCGGAATATAAATCAACCGCGTGACGAGATATTCAGTGTTGTAACAAAATATTGATATCATCAGTTGTGCGTCGAAACTATCAGTTATCCATTGCAAGTCAAATCAAAACAAATCATCTATTCTATGACGAAATCACCGATTGTGTGACGAGATCATCACTTGCGAAAGGAGGTCATCAGTTCGAAATGGATGAAACTAAACACGGATGCCCGAACAAGTTCAACCAAACTGCGGGGAACATGACAGACTTGAGAATATTCCTTGCATATACGATTCCAATGATACCTCTGGCATTTTGTGTCATTGTTGGTAACTCATTGGTCATTGCCGCGGTCTACAGGAAACGAGCTCTACGGACTCCAACCAATCTCATTCTCACAAGCCTTGCTGTAGCTGATCTTCTGACGGGATTGGTAGCTTGTCCCTTGCAGAGCTTTGCCCTCTACGAAATCTTCACTCCCCAAGCAACCACGTCCATTGTTTTGACCCTCCCCTACGTCGTGTTCAGCGGAATAGCCTTTCTCCATATCGTAGCTGTGACGGTTGACCGGCATATCGCGATAACAAGACCGCTGCGTTACGCGAGTTTGGTGACGCACAAGCGCGTCGGTCTTGGGATAGTTTTTATGTGGGTGCTCTGTGTGGTCGGGTTCGCCATCCGTACTACCGTCTCTGTCGTGAGAAACAGAAGTGATGGCTGGGCGATTATTTGTGAAGCGGATGAATTCGAAACACCACTAGCCCGAGTCCAGACCTGGTCTATCCTTGCTTTCATCTCCGTCCTGACTCCCCTGCTCGTCGTGTTTAATATCAGGATCATGTACATTGCCATGAAGCAGTCCAAAGCCATTTCTGGCCAGAGAGATGCTTTAGAGAACCTTGGACATCCGGGTCTGCAGGATGGTCGACTGAAGGCAGTCAAGACAACCGCAATGGTCGTCGGTGTTTTTCTCATGTGTTGGATACCAATCTACGCCTACTTCGTGGTCCAACTGGCTGATATCGGTGGTACCATCTTTCGAGATGTCCTCGCAGTTGCTGGTCTTCTGTCGGTTGTCTTGAGTTCCGCTGTAAATCCTTGCATTTATTGCTACAGGGATCGAGAATTCAGACGCGCATTCCTGTGCAAATCTAAATCGAAAGACAACATTTTCAGGCCCCAAAACGTCAATGAATCGTCTGTGTTTAACTTTAGTGGACGTAGTTCTCGAGCCTTAGGAGCCGTTGCAGATACCGATGTCAATTATAACTGTCTTGCTCTGATTCAGACGAATGCTACTGATAACTTGAAGGTTTAAAACCAAAGTGTCATCCAACTTCATTTTCTTCCATCCTGCAAAGGCATAATCGGTCTGAACATAATGAAGGATAGACGCATTCTAAAGAAATTTAGCATAAACTGGCATATTTTCAGGCTATATGTTTGTAATATATACCATTGCCGTGCGATGATGTTTTGAACAATTTGTTCATAGAAATGTTGACAATTTTATTTCACTCGAATATTTGATGAGAATACGAATTTATATTGTATATTCAAAACTGGTTACAAATTCATTTGTCATTATGTGGGATATTTAGCCTAGGCAAATACCCTGCAGAGAATATGGTAACTCGGTTTCAATCCACTCGTACAGATCAAACGTATTCTATTGATTGTAGAAAGAGAGACAAATAAAATATAATATTTTGTATACATGTATATAACTTTGGAAATGTAAATTCATTGTATACGATACGGTAAAGAATGCACGATTAACTTTTATTATCAAAATCCAATAAATCCAAGTATTGAGGAGTTCTTCTACCAAACGTTGATGAGTTCTGAACATAATTTGACATCGAATGTATGCTTTCACTTCATATTTGGCCTGATATAAGCATTAGTGGCAACCACAAATACTCGGTTCTAGGACAATTACCCCCTGGGCAATCACCCCCCGGAAAATTACCCCCCGGAAAACTACCCCCCAAGGACAATTACCCCCCGGAAAATTACCCCCCGGAGAATTACCCCCCGAGGACAATTACCCCCCAAGGACAATTACCCCCCGGAAAATTACCCCCCGGAGAATTACCCCCCGAGGACAATTACCCCCCAAGGACAATTACCCCCCGGAAAATTACCCCCCGGAGAATTACCCCCCGAGGACAACTACCCCCCAAGGACAATTACCCCCAAGGACAATTACCCCCCGGAAAACTACCCCCGAGGACAATAACCCGCCGAGGACAACTACCCCCCGAGGACAATTACCCCCCGGAAAACTACCCCCGAGGACAATTACCCCCGAGGACAACTACCCCCCGAGGACAACTACCCCCGAGAATCCCCGAAGGACAATTACCCCCCGGAAAACTACCCCCCCCCCCCGAGGACAACTACCCCCCTTGGAAAATTACCCCCCCCCCCCCCGAGGACAATTACCCGCCCCGAGGATAACTAATGTACCCCCGAGGACAACTACCCCCCACCCCCTTGAGGACAATCAGGATTCAATAGCAAAAGACGATCTGACACATTGAGAGATGTTGTGAAGGCTACGAGCCCATACAATCCCGTGCATGAACCCACATTCGCGTGATCATCCTCATTACTACACATTTTCCTTTAACTATAATGTATGCAAGACCTGGTAGTTTTAGGGAATTGTCCAGCGCGTCTCAAAATGCATAAAAATACATTTCTCTTGAGCAGAGTTATTTCAACTTTTTGTTAGACACAGTGCCCTCTTAAATGAAAACTATTTATTTTGCATCACTCTGGCACTCGTCAAGTGCTATGTACACACGTATGGGCACATTTGATTCTTGATTTATCGAACGAGCAAGAAAAAAAAAGGACAAGATTTTTTCAAAATGGTAAAACATAATGTTGTAATCAACACACTAGAAAAGATTTAAGATACTGTATGCGGGCACCTCGCCGCCGAATGTACACGAATATAAAGTGATATATTCGGTCATGACCTTGATACACGAATATGAGGATATTCGGGCCTCTCGTTGCCTTGATTTATCATGTTTATAAATATAATGAGAGTGTGGTAACAATTTAATTTCGAAATAAAAGATATATATTCGCAAAATATTGTCAGCGAGCGAGGAAGAAAGACATTTTATTATTTTTGTTACATTTTTTTTTTCTCATGAAAATAAATACTCTTACCGTTTCTGATATTTTTTTTCCTCACAAAATCAACGTTTTCCAAAGAAATGTTGTTATGTAACTAATATTCTCTTGCGGCACCCTAGTTGAAAAACGCTGCTCTGGAATTAAAAAATCATTGAGATGAATGTACCAGAGAGCGGATACTTATTTTCTTTTAATATGGCACCGTGCATACCATATATTTAACTTGACTGCAATTTTTATTTCAAAATAAATCACAGTACAAGAAAACATATTTTAGTTCACCATGACAACAGAAATATATATATATATATATATACATTTATACATTACATTACATCTATAAACATGAAGAAAACCTTAATTTTGGAATAGATCATGGATGAGGGCCCATTATACATACAAAGACAAATATACGATCAGCTGATTAGAAAAGTTACAGAGGATGCATAAATAATGAAATCTTACATCCTAATTTCTTTGTTGTGCCATTTTGGGGGAGACTGGCTGTAACGCGTACTCATCTGCGCGCAATGTATTGTTAAATTTCTAAGAAATGTAATTTCCGTACTTTTATTTGATACATGCGTCTTCTGGCAATTGACTTTGATTCAATACATGTGGCATATTAAGTCAAACTTCACAAGGATGGAATGGAGGTAGTGGATGTTTCTAGCTTTCATATGGCCTAGAGTTTGAAGAAGTTTCACCAATTAAAAATTAGAAAATAATGATTTGTTGAAGGTGCAAACACAAATATGCAACTCCGTGACGTGTCTTGTGAGCTCCCCGCCTATTTGCACTGTAGTACTAGAAAACTATTCCTTAACAATTTTTTTCTCATACATTCACATAAAATATAATTAAATATGATTATTGCAAATATGTTTATACACAACCCCTGTACGAAACAAATCTATTCCGTCATAAATAAATTAAAATCCTCGGGGGTAATTGTCCTCGGGGGGTAGTTGTCCTCGGGGGGTAATTGTCCTCGGGGGGTAGTTGTGCTCGGGGGGTAATTCTCCGGCGGGTAATTTTCCGGGGGGTAGTTGTCCTCGGGGGGGTAATTGTCCTCGGGGTAATTGTCCTCGGGGGGTAGTTGTCCTCGGGGGGTAATTGTCCTCGGGGGGTAGTTGTCCTCGGGGGGTAGTTGTCCTCGGGGGGGTAATTGTCCTCGGGGGGTAGTTGTCCTCGGGGGGTAATTCTCCGGGGGGTAATTTTCCGGGGGGTTATTGTCCTTGGGGGGTAATTGTCCTCGGGGGGTAATTCTCCGGGGGGTAATTTTCCGGGGGGTAATTGTCCTTGGGGGGTAATTGTCCTTGGGGGGTAATTCTCCGGGGGGTAAATTTCCAGGGGGTAATTGTCCGTGGGGGGTAGTTTTCCGGGGGGTAATTTTCCGGGGGGTGATTGCCCAGGGGGTAATTGTCCTGATACGCAAATACTCATATTGTTTTAGTTGGTTGGTAAAGTATGACAGAAAAATCACTGGGAGTTGCCATGGGTACTTGAAAAGAGTTGAGCAGCATGAAGTATATACTCACTCGAGCACATTGTCTATTCAAATCAATAATCTTATGTGGAACATTGCTCTCTCTCTCTCTCTCTCCCTCTCTCCCCCCCTCTCTCTCTCTCTCTCTCTCTCTCCCTCCCTCTCTCTCTCTCTCTCTTTCTCTCTCTCACATTGTCTAATTAAATTAATAATCTTATGTGGAACATTGCTCTCACTCTCTCTCTCTCTCTCTCTCTCTCTCTCTTTCTCCCTCTCACATTGTCTAATTAAATAAATAATCTTATGTGGAACATTGCTCTCACTCTCTCTCTCTCTCTCTCTCTCTCTCTATCTTTCTCTCTCTCACATTGTCTAATTAAATTAATAATCTTATGTGGAACATTGCTCTCACTCTCTCTCTCTCTCTCTCTCTTTCTCTCTCTCTCACATTGTCTAATTAAATTAATAATCTTATGTGGAACATTGCTCTCTCTCTCTCTCTCTCTCTCTCTCTCTCTCTCTCTCTCCCTCTCTTCCTTTACTTGTACGTTTCAACAGGGTGCGACATGGGGGAGAGGGTAAACCCCGATTAAAATGCAACAAATTGGGAAAAGGAACACGAGAAGGAGACCAGCTGATCTTGATTTATCCAACGCTATAAAAAGTGTGGACCAGATGGGAAATTTTAATGAGACTTTTTAGAAAAAAATTATTTCACATTGTATTATGGAATCACGAGACATTTTCTTAACGCCCCCGTGCAAAGAATCACAATTTATTTAAAGAAACGATAGATCCGCCTATTACTAGGCGTTGTGGCGTGCGCCTGTAATCAAGCTAACAATGGAAGTTACAAACTGATTCAACCGAGGACGCAGGTTCGAAACTGAGTCACGTCTTTCGGATGGTGACGTTTAAAGGTAGGTCTGTAAAACACATTACACACACACACACACGCGCACACACACACACACGCATATTACCCAATGTTGCAAAGTTGACCAAGCAGGCATACAAACCAGTCCCCTACAATTTTTCCATATGGCAAATGAGAATCAATCTTGCCCCCTTTTTCTTAAATTGCCCCAAGTTTACCCTCTACTTTTAAAACCCAGTGCTTAACTGATTTCCTTCCTTCTTTCTTTCTTTCTTTGTGTTTCTCTTTTTCTACTTTCTTCCGTTCTTCTTTCTTTCTTTTGTAATTCTCTATTTGGTTTGATTCGGTTTGATTTGGCTTTTAAGTAAAGTCGAAATAGATCTCTGCATCCACCTCATTAAATATTTGTTTCTCCTGCAGTAAACTATCCTTTTCCAAAATGTGCAGTTCAAATACAATCGTCAACAAGAAATAAAAACCTATATTTAGACGTGTGTGAACTGCAAGTGCCCACTCGAAATGCTCTAGAAAACGGTTTATATCTACTTATTTATTATCTACAAGTACTTATCACATAATAGATTAGATTTGTTTTTCTTTCAATGCGATATTTTTGTCATACAAAATAAATGAGTGTTATCACGTATTTAATTATTTTTATGGTGTATTTTTTCATTTTCAATCTTGCTTTTTCGTCTATAAGCTATCAATCGTTCTTCCTTCACTCTTTATTCTCTGCCCCCCCACCCCCCCCCTCTCTCTCTCTCTCATTTACCTTCTTCTTTGTTTACATATAATCTGTTGCCCCTTTCTCTGTCCCCATCTCTCTCTCTCTCTCTCTGTATTTCATTTCCATTCTCCACCTCCCCCTTTCTTTCTCTCTCTCTCTCATTTACCTTCTCCTTTGTTTGCATATAATCTGTTGCCCCTTTCTCTGTCCCCATCTCTCCCTCTCTCTTTCTGTATTTCATTTCCTTTCTCCACCTCCCCCTTTTTCTCTATCTCTCTCTCTCTCTTGCCACACTCTCTTGGTTATAATACCCGAATCTACATTAATGCGACTTTACACACATTTTAAAGCGACTTTACAAACTCCTTAATGCACATTGTATTCATGGAATCGCGAGATATTTTTCTAAGAATCACAATTTATTTAAAGAAACGATAAGTCCGCCTATTACCAATATTGCAATATTGTCCAAGCAGGCATACAAACCAGTCCCCTACGACTTTCCATTTGGCAATCGAGAAAAAATCTGGCAAATGAGAATCAATCTTGCCCCCTTTATTCTTTGCCCCGAGTTAGCCCCCTACTTTTTAAACCTAGCGCATAACTGAATTCCTTACTTCTTTCTTTCCATCCTTTTACTTTCTTTCTTTCTGTCCTTCCTTCTACTTTCTTTCTTTTGTTTTGTAATTCACTATTTGTTTTGATTTGGCTTTTAAGTAAGGTCGAAATAGATCCATCCACCTCATTCATGATCGAACAATATTTGTTTCTCCTACAGTAAGCTGTATCCTTTTCCAAAATGTGCAGTTTAAATACAATTCTCAACGAGAAATGCAAAACCTATATATATATACGTGTATATGAAGTGTCAGTGACCACTCGAAATGCACTTCAAATCAAATCAAATCAAAAAGGTTTATATCTACTTATTTATTATCTACAAGTACTTATCACAAATATAGCTTAGTTTCGTTTTTCTGTCAAGTGCAGTATATGTGTCATACAAAAAAGGGTGAAAATAATTGAGTGATATCACCTATCTAAATATTGTTATGATGCGTGTTTTCATTTTCAATCTTGCTTTTTTTTCTATAAGCCATCAATCATTTTGTATATATACATGTTTAAATTGTTTTTTCTTCACTATTAATTATCTGTCCCACTCCCTTCTCTCTTTCTCTCATTTGTCCTTTCCTTGTTTGCATATAATCTGTTGCCCATTTCTCTTTCTGTTTCTCTCTTATCACATTCAAGAAATGTGCACGAAAGCATAAACATGATAGAAACTAGAAGGAAAAAAAGAAGAAAAAAGGGAAAATAACCATGCCACTTATGGGACCTGTGACAATACTTCAATAACCACTATATATTTTCACATATATAGACAATGATCAATTTCAGAACCTAAAAATAATAGCATGTAACATCCACAAGGAAGTAACAAAAATAGGGATATCAGTAGTGTTCTACTGTAAGGGGAAGTCCACCCCGATATTAAGTTAACCCTCTCCTTGTTTGGATAGAATATGTTGCCCCTTTCTCTTTCTCTGTCCCTCTCTCTCTCTCTCCTACCACGCTCTATTTGTTATAATACATGTATCTAAATTCAAGACAACATGTACATGAAAGTATAGGGAAACTATAGAAAGAAACTAGAAGAAAAAGGAGAACAAAAAAGTGAAAATAATCATGCCACTTGTTGTGAGCTGTGACAATACTTAAATAACCACTATATATTGTCGCATATATAGACAATGATCAATTTCAGAACCTAAAAATAATAGCATGTAAGTAACATCCACAAGGAAGTAACAAAAATAGGGATAGTTTTCTAATGTAAGAGGAAGTCCACCCGATATTAATAAATTTTAAGGTGGAAAATGAGAGAACAAGAGAGAGAGAGAGAGAGAGAGAGATTCTGTCATGACATTTATCTCATATTCCGAATATGATTTATATAGCCAATGCAATCGAAACTTGAAACTGCCCTTAAAATAGATTTCTTCAAAGTCTTTATTATCGTGTTTGAATTTCAAAAGCTGTAATTGATGAAATGCAAATTGGCAACTAAGTGATGTACACTTTGGAGGATCTGCCCCATTTTCTCTGTATGAAAAAAAAAATTGTGACTTTCAATTTCTCATAATAAAATCATATTTATACTTGCATCTTAATATACGGTACGAATGATGCATGCGCATGAGTTCATTATACGATCTATCCGCACTCGAGTTGAGGCTGTGTGTATTTATTGCACGAAGCCGTTAGGAATATGAATCAAAAGTAGAGATCGCTGTGTGTATTTGGAATGAATAAACATATCTTTATTTCAAAGCTAAATGAACAGGTGAATGATTTACATATTTTCTTTCATGATTTCTTGCAGTACTTGTCATATACTTTCTCTGATTAAAACAAATATACACAGGCATGAACTATTAGACCCTAAACATATAGAAATAAGATAAGCTCACATAACACAAAGTAGTGATTGTATTTCATGAACTAAAAACAAAATTGTGATTAATTCAAGAATATTAGCAATACATCATGTCATGCGAATATCGTTTTGAAACAAAAAGGATAGTTCAGAATAAAATATAATCCCCTTCAATACCCATCTCGTGCTCCCATACAAGCTCCACATAAAAGCAGTAATTTGATTTTCACCCAATCATGAATAAACAATTAGGACTTGGGGTTGCATGAAAAGGGGTCATTATAATCTTATAAAACTTTTTTTTACAGTATGCTAATGAAATTCACTTGTTATAAAAATTTGTGTTTATCCTAGTCTAACTGAATTTTGTATAATATAAATTTATTGTAAAATCATGTCGTGCAACTAACCTGTTTTTATCATGAAGATAAATATGAGTTAGGAAAAAATTGAGGTGATAAATATGAACTTGTGCAATTCTCTTCTAGAAGACACTATGAAATAAACTATAAACATTAGCATATTTGCTTGGAAGTCTTGCACATGCAGCATTTTATAAAATGGTAATGCACAACTGTCCATCAAATCCAACCTTTTACAGGGTGGTGAATAAAACTGACAATATTACTGAATGTATTCAAATAGAATTGTCTTTTTTGTGATATTATTACATGATGAATAAGGGGAAATGTATTGCTGCAGGTTAAGAAATCTGAAACTCACTCATCACTGCAATTATCTTTCCAAATGGGAAAATCACATATATGGATCATCAGAACCCATTAACCATTAAGATATATTTTACTGTAATATTTTGAAAAAGTGACAGTATCAAATACATTGTGTTTCCATACTCGACCCAAGTTACCACTCATAGAGGGGCAAAAAGGGTAACAATGGACATGGTACATGCCTACTAGATATTGGTAATAATAATGTCTCAATCAGAGTTCTGGGCCCCATTTCACAAAGCCTTTTTTCAATGACAAATGACAAATATCAGTGACATATCTGCTGATAACCAATCAGAATCAAGGATTTCAGTAGCTTATAACAAAAACTGCCATTTGTCACTGATGACAAGTTTTGTGAAACAGGGCCCTGGTTGTTAGGTGAATTCAGAGATCTATACCCAGTCCTCAGCATCATTCCTAGCCGGCCTATTGTTATCATCTACATGAAGATCATTAATCCGTCCTACAATCCCAGGTTCTACACCTGTTACATCGGGCGGAGGTCCTCGCTGGCAACCAACTTGCCTGGTCCTTCGTTCTTGGTCTAAGCTCCCATTGGAAGGCACATTCCCAGAGTTTCTGTTCCCGCCAGGTGGGGACACCTGACTGCTTGCAAAGTCTACAATGTCAAGACCAATGCCTTGAGGACTCCTAGATGGTCCTTGGTCATTAAGAGGCCTCCTGGATGGCCCTTGGTCATTGTTCGGCTGCCTAGGAACACGTGGTCTTACAGAGTTCGAGCTAGCGATTCTGCTTGGACTATTTATATCACCAATGACATCTAATGGATAAGCGGCACCGCGACCGGCTGGCGCACCAAGCTGAACAACATCAATAGGCGCACTGATGTCTAGTCCACCTACTGCACCTAGTAAAGATCCATCTAATACTTGATTAGGAGAGGGAACTGTAGGTATACTTGCAGCTCTTCCATAAGATTCTGGTAAAGTTCTGTTTGATGGTTCCTGCTCGGCACCACCTATGGCTCCTTCTATAGAGCTAGGTATTCTTCCAGTCTCTCCTCCTCCTGCAGCTCCTCCTATTGCTCCATCTAATGATCCACCTACAGCTCCAACCTCATATCCTCCAATGGCTCCTTCTATTAGTCCAGGCAGGGATCCTTCTGCTCTTAAACCTGCAGCTCCACCAGCTCCTCCACGCAGAGCTTCCACTCCTGCAGGATCGCTTCTCCTGGAGACATCAGAGTCTCCCGCAGCAGCATCCTCAACCCCACCGTCCTGGGCTGCTCCACCTATCAGATCAGGAGGGAACATTCCCCTCACCTCCAGCACCCTATGTTGCCCCTCTTCCTCTCCGCTCTCCACGTTCCTGGTGGGCAAGCCCCTCCTGATGTCCAGGACATCGGGAGCCCTCCCTCCATGTGCCGTGTCTCCGCCTTGGACGGATCCTCCAAGTCCATGGCTGGAGCTGCAGGCCCCTAGGAGATCCATCCCCTGTTGGTCCGTGGCCTCAGCTCCCTCTACCCTGTTCAACCGTTTCTCTCCACTGCTACTCCCTCTGTCCTCTCTCCTCCCTTCCTGCTCCATTGCCTGATCACCCTGTACCTGGACCATTCCAAAGAGGAGAAAAAACAAAAACAAAACAAGCATTTACAAAGTGAAATAAATATCTCTGAAACATTATTGGATAATATGTTGAAGCTCATATCAGATATTCTGACCAAAGCTGATGGAAAGATATTGCCCGATTCTCTTACCACGTGATAGCAAATATCGAAGTTGAACTAACAAGTTCTAACAGGCAGTTAAATATAAGGCATGACATGAAAATGAACAAGTCCAATTACTTTCTCTAAAGATCTATCTCATGTATGATTAGAAGATGGAGCCATATATTAATCTGGAGCTCTTTCCATTGCTCCTGTAGCAGTTGTACCACCCATGTTCTGATGACAATTGCTCCCCTGTCAAATTTTTTACATAAGCCAATTCCATATTTCAACTCTGGACCCACACTATACCTAACCTTAAACATAAACTTTACCTCACACATTAAACTACAGTCCAAACCTTAAACCTAACCTCTACCCCAACAGGGGAGTGTTTCACAAAGACTATAATCAAATTTAAGTTGGACTTATTAAACTATGGTAGGCCATTCATGCCACTGTTTGCTCTCACCATTTACTGGCATTGGTCTATCAAGGGACGTCTCAATCATGGTCACAAATCAACGGAATTTACATTTTTGCATACCGTAATTCATTATTGAAGAAAAAAACATGATCTAAAGGTCATAATGGTACGAGCAATCAGTGGTATGAATGGCCTGTCATAGTTAAGTCCAACTTAAAATCAATCTTAGTCTTTGTGACATTTAACTGTATTTGCACTCCTAACCTAGAAGCCAATCACATTCATAATCCTAACCCTACACCCTAGCATAAAACCCAACTGTAATCCTAACCCTAGCCTTATATCTTTGACGAAATTAAGGTTAAAGCGATACCGGTTGGCCATTTTTTGTAATGTAACCAAATTTATGCCTTTGTGAGTAACCTCATTACGAATATTTAATTCACCTGTTACCAATAAATAGATCTCAATAGTCAGAATTGAATTTGCATACATAAGTTGTTGATAGGTAGGACAAACGGTATAGCTTGCCCTACCCAACAACAAGTAATATATCCAATTTGCATTCTGACTATTAATATATAATTATTTGTAACAGGTGAATGAAATAATTTGTATCAGGCACTTAAGTATAAATTTTGTTACATCACTAAAATGGCCTTTTGCCATTAGAGCAAATGTTGGAGTGGCGCATTTGAGCCAAAGAGTCATTCTGTGCTATGCTGGAATAACCCACCTGTTCTCTAGACCTCGCCATGGATGTGACAGGTTTAGCTAGCTGATCTTTCTTCTTCATATCACATGCTGTCTTATATGGAGGATTGATGGGTTGCTGTGTGGGTGGATGATAGGTGTACCCTTCTCCTGGCTTGATCTGTGTGCAGGGATTAAAAAATTCAATGTGGTTTAAAAAATACAAAGTAGTAGTCCAGGGCCGGTATTCAATTGGATACTTAGAATAAGTAAGAAATTTACTAAGTAAATTGCTAAGCTAAGAACTTTACTTGTCTCTAGCTATCTAACTATACTTACTGATAAGCATTGTGACATCATACGGTCAATCAAAAGTAATGTGCAATTAATGCGTCACAATAAATGCACGCGAATTTAATTGTGCGGCGGTTATGGAACTGCGTTAGAAAACCATATGCCTGCCAATCAAGGCCTCCAATAAAGTTGGGAGCTGTCTTAAATTTAGGGTAAAAGACTTAGCCAAAAGTTTATCTGATTACCAAAATTGGCTAACTATCTTATCTAAGCCGAAGACTAAGTAAAATACTTTTATTTCAAACTTAAGTATGGAATTGAATATGGGCCCATGGCACTATGAATATGGCGGACAAAGAAAGCGGACAAAATATACAGTTCCTCAGGTAGACAAAGGAACATCCCTTCACTGATATTATGTAAAAAGTGAATATGCATGTGACACCTGTTCTACACATTTTTACATAATAGCAGTGAAGGGATGTTCCTTTGTGTACCTGAGGAACTATATATTTTTGTCCGCTTTCTTTGTCAGTCATATTCATAGTGTGGACTACGGTAATTGCACAATATTTATAATGTAGAAATGGTCATGAAAATAGGATCATTGATTTTTAATTTTTTATCAGAAAATCTTAAGAATTTACAGTACATACTCATTACAAATCAAAATCACACTTTCATACAAGTATAAAGCTTTGGAAACAAGACGTTCATCATTATGCAACAGAAGTAAAAGATCACTGAATTAATTGGCATAGAAATTAGTTGATGTATCATTATAATGCAGTAAAAAGGACAAATTATTTCAAATTAATTATTCCAAGATGCATCATTATGTGTGCATCACAGTGCAAGGTTGGTTTTTTTTTTTGTATAACAAATAGATAAAAAACATTGATATAAAAAAGAAATACAATTTGATGGGGGGGGGGGTTGAGTTCTGGTTAAGTTGACAAATATTTGTTATGAACTCTTTCATGATTTTATGTCGATGTGGGAAAATACCATAGTACAAAGCAATGTCTCCTAAAATAAAAAGGAGCAAAGAAAGTTCATCAAAAGCCCTTGTCTTTAGAGTATGACTGGAAATAGCTTGCAACTTGATCAAATTTACAAGCCAGTGTGTGCGTGTGTGTGTATTCCTATACACTCATTTCTTTGTGCAATTTTTTTTCAATAAGTTTGTCATTTTCTTTTACCAAGATTATGTGAATTTCTTACTTGATAATTCCCAAAAACCTGTTTAGTACACACTCTACAGTACCATTATTCCTACATAATAAACTTTTTCCAATAGCTTCTACACAATTTCTTTCAGAATCCAAATAAATGCCAGATATTCAACATGAGCTTACAACAAATAATTATAAATGGATGTCAAATCTTTTCAAAATTAGTCTAAAATAAGTACCTTTATGTTCAATATCTATCTCTAAAATAAACATGATCAAAATAAACTCTAAAATCAAATTAGACATTTAGGTTTCAACTTTTACGGTATTGTTTGTGAAATAGTTGAATAGAAGATAGAGCACCCAAGTGCTGACGTCATATTGGCTTGTCCAGGGTACTGGTTTTAAACAACAGATCCTCCACATGAGGTGCATAAAAATCGTTCATGCAACGGGCTGGAACAGGACAAATTCAGTGTTTGGCAATGGTGTGATCACCACGCCATTGTAAAGCACAAAATTGTTTGAAACCAGCAACGTTGACAACTGTATGTCGTCACACTTTAGTAATCTACAATGACAAAAATGTTTTATTGCTTACCTCTAAAGGATAATTCCTATCAGAGTCATAGGCACTGAGATCACCACAAGCAAGAAACGGTACTATCACACGGTTGGGGCCCTCCAGATTGTTGAAGTCAGTATCTGTGAAGTCAAAGGCATTTATCTTTATTTCAATGGCAATAGACTAGTTTCCTACTGTATTCCAATCCTATCTGTATTTTTTTTAATATAAGTCGCTCTGATGACAGCTGAGGTTAACATACAGATGCCTGACATAGCAGCAATTATATATGAGATGTCAAACCATCCATTCATATGACTTTTACTGTGTAACTGGTGAATTAACATAGAAGATACAATCAAACCTGCTTTAGTGACCACCTGTCTACAAAGACCACATATTTTGTTTCCCTTGAAGGTGGTTTCTCATTGAAACATGTACTATTAACAGGAACCTGCCTACAAAGACCATCTGTCTACACAGACCACTTTTTGTGATTCCCTTGGGCGGTCGCTATAGACAGGAACCTGTCACATGATGAGTCGGGATCGATCCAATTTAAAACTTTCAAAATAAGTTGTAATAAATAAATATCAGTTGATGTAATTTGCATACATAAATAGTTGGCCAGAATTAACAAAAGAGATTTATCTTGACCAATGGTGTGAGCTTGTCCTCTTCTCAGATGACAGACAATAATATGCTTCTATAATTTATTGATGATTAGTCTGGCACACAGTGGAGGTTTAAACCATGAGTAAGACAATGGGTTGTATATAACCATTTCTGTGAATTTGGGCCAACGATTATGTGTTTATCAAAGTGTTTGGTTTGAAAGTTCTTATATCACATCCAAAAGAAATAATTTCTTGAATAAGTTTTGATGTCGAGAGTTCAGACATCTCTCTCTCTCTCTCTCTCTGCATTGGCAGACTGAAGCAAGCCAAAAATTGCCAGTAGTTGTTGTTTTGGCCATTACTGCTTTGTATATGTCAGACAGCTGATATGCGCCCCGTTTTCATCCTGTTCCAGTTCATGTGTATTTTGTGTTACGTTTTAAACCTAAAGTAAGCTGATCTTGATTGGATGTCCCCTTTTGAGCTGAATAGCAAAGAGTGAAGTGAATTGCCTCTACTCCACCCCCCCCCCCACCCCCCCCCCCCCCCTCTCCTGACTACTGGAAGAAGAGTAAACTTACCATACTTCTGATCCAATAAGGGGTTGGACATGTTTGGTACATAGCCAACAGGAGGGGCGTAACGCCGACAAACAACAAAGGCCTCTGCAATCAAACAAAAACAATTTTGTTTTCTATGGCACTCATTAAGATCATTATCAGTACCTTCAAATAAAACATCACAGTGAATATACAATGGTGCCTCCAAATTATCAGCTTTGTAATGAGGTGTATCACTCCACGAGCAATAACTTACAATTAAAACTTTCTAAGCATGAAATTAACAGCTGAAAGCTTCTAAAATAAATCTTGAGTAAAGGATGATTATGAATTTCCCAAGGAGTACTATCTATTATAGGGGAAAACAGATATGTACAGGTTGGGCAAATTCCATGTTATGGGGTCTTGCAATAGCTTTCAAGCTTATTTACAGAAATCTGGGGGGATTGATTCGGTCATCCATTACAACAGATTACACCTTGACCAATACTCTTAATTTATAATCCTTTAAATCTGGCATGTAATCATCATGTTGTTGTTAGTATAGCCTACCTATGCTTGAGTTCCTGCTACTTCTTGGCTTGGCAATGGTGACTTGGGGAAAGAAGATCTTGAGTTGTGAGTACAGCAAGGTTACATCCTTCCCTCGGAAAATCTATTATATGAAATAACAATAATAATACATTATGATAATTGTAATAGTTACTTAAAGAAATCTTTTATACATTATAATACATCATAATAATCATAATAGCCGCTTGAGGAAATCTATAATATAATAATACATTTATAAGCTGCTTGAGGAAATCTATTTTATATCATAGTACATTACAATGATTATAATAGTTACTTGACATTAATCCTAATAATATAATGCTTCATCAAACCTTGCAAATTCCATCAGACCTTTAATTCTAGGGAAAAGTGTTACACTTGAATACCTTTATGCATTCTCACTTTAATAGTTCATATATTTTTTTACACTAAACTGGAAATATGTAAAAACTCTTTATAACATGTTTTCAATTTCAAGAAATTATGACATTTAGGCGATCATTCTGATGTTTTGGTGATAAAGGCAGTCCTAAGAGTACGAGTAACCATCATTTTTATACTTTCATAACCACCTTATATGTCTGGAATATTTTGGCATATTGTTTTAAATATTTAAAAACCTGTTAGTGTTACAGACAAATACTTCATGAAATATAATCATTGGCATGACACAACTTTGACAATATGATAATTTAGTGCCAAACTTTAAAGAACCAATCACTATCCAAATTTATCAATACCTTTTGCAATAAGAACACATTCATGGTATATAGAAACTACTTACAAGTACTTCTAGATAATTTATAACAACAAATTGAGTCCTACAATCTGTAGATAATAACACATGACTTTACCTTAGCAACGAATGTGCCTTGTGGTTTTAGTACATGAGTAGTGATGTTTAGAGCCTGCAAAGAAATAACAAAATATTGTTAAGTTACATGTAAATGTATCATTACATTCCCTAGGAATGCAAACTGTGACATATCTGCTCAAAGTCCCCCGTCATCCCCACTATCACAATTTCAGAGAGTTGTGATCCCCAGCTTTCAAATGATATATTACACTTGTTTCAATTCAAGTAAAGGATAAAGGCTTAGATATCAATACAAAATAGCCAAAGAAATAAGCTCTTTAAGCTATTGATTAAATTGTTGGAGTTGCAAAATTACAGGCGTATGAAGGTTTTGAGACGTCAAGTCAAAAAGAATATTAATTTATTGCAGTGTTTAGCCTCTTAATATTGCTATCGCTGACAGTTTCCAAATTCAAAACATCAGCCGTTTTATGATGTCCACGTCAAATTTCACGGCAGTCAGTCATTCAAAACATAAAATCAGAGTCAGAGTTCCCAGGGAAATTAATCCACTTCAATACTGCATCCTAAAGATTTTGATTTAGGAGGCAAACATGGTATTGGGGAAGTTAAATCATGATTTTGTCGCTTATTATTTGTATTGTGCGACAGGTCATCCGCTTCCTGAGATCTCTATAGGTCACCGACAAAAATATGACTGTCGTCATGAAGTTGGTTTCAAGAAACGACCTCCAGGTGCAGTAATGGCAAATACAGTCAAATACAGTCAAACCTGTCTATAGTGACCGCCCAAGGGAAACACAAAAAGTGGTCTCTGTAGACAGGTTCCTTTATTACATGTTTCAATGAGAAACCATTTTCAAGGGAAACAAAAAATGTGGTCTTTGTAGACAGGTGGTCACTCAAGCAGGTTTGACTGGACCACGACATGTTCATGGCTTAAAAAAGATGGGTATTTGTATAGCATCGATATCCACCATGTTCTGATACTCAAGGAACTTTTTTATTTAAATAACCATGATTACTTACTGCTAATAGAAGCTGTGCTTGTATGTACTCATCTATGTCATGCAGGCCTGTAACTGAAAATTAAAAAGAAGGGGGACTAATGAGTATAGAGTAACACACGGAGAACTAAAAACAAATATAGCAACAAAACATGCATACCGGTACAAAAAAGAAGATATGCAGTACACTGTACAAGATCTCTCAAATACTTAAGACGATAGCAAAACATGGAAGCTGGAATAAGTACAAAATACTAATGCTGATTACGATAATGAGCTTCTGCAATGTTTCAGGAAGTGTCATTGATGTTGTGACACCACTTGATGTAAGCCTAAGGTTCTCACTAAGGCATGGGATGTTTAGAATGAGTACCAGCAAGTCTATCCCAAGGGTACTTAAATGTACCTTTCACCTCAAAATGAAAATAAAAAGTGAATGTTTAAGTTCCTTGTTGTAATACTATACTTTTCTGTTTGTGGTAGCTCTTTTAGGATGTAGTGTTTGTATAAGTGGGATTTTCTCATGGCTCTTTTTCAATCTACCATGGCTCTTTTTCAATCTATTAAAGCTCTTTTGGTGCTTTTGAGAGCTAAATCACTCACTGCTCCCATGTATTTTTGCACGACGACACAGTGGACTGCTACGCATGATGTCCTTATAAGGCATCGACAGTGCCTTAAAAGGACATCACAGTGCCTTATAAGGACGTCACACGTAGCAGTCCACTATGTTGTCGTGCAAATCTAAAAGTCCCTATTGTCACGTTCAAAGCTTACCATCAGGGGCACCGTCACATACAACAAGATCAGCTTTTTCTCCTTCAAAGTGAGAGACAATTTCATTGGCCGTTGATTCCTGAAAGACAGTGAAAGAAACAGCTGAATTTTACTCTTAATCCTTGTTCTCATTACATGTATACAACTGCCTCACAAGTATATGTATTTGTACAGGTATCGTAGTCGATTGGTTTAATCACTGAACTGCAAATGCAAAAGTCGTGGGTTCGAGCCCAGCTCAGCACTTTTATCTAAACCAGAGCAAAATAACACTGAATTACTATAGGAAATTCAGATGGTCATATCTCAGCCAATACTTAACATATTCAATTGGCTTTCAACATTTGGACTTTATTTTTGATGCTCTTTCGGAAAATGAAAAAAAATGGAGAAATTCAAAAAATTAGATTCACACTTCACCACTCTATTGTGTCTATTGTGATTCAAATTATTTCACAGCATGAATCTTTCGTCAGTCTGAACCATTCGCAAACATTTCATGCAGGGAAAATCTCTGGTGTTATGTACAGCATATGACCACTACAGACAGGGAGCCTGTATGTAAATGTAGCCACTATCACAAGGTCATACCTTGTAAGAATTAGGAATTTTAGCACGGTATGCCTTTAAAAATAAGAAATCGCACTTGCAGTGGCAGTGTAACTGGCAATATGCAGTAAATCTGTACCAAAGAGCAGGTATGCAAGGTGGCAGGGGCGGCGATCCCGGGGGGGACAGGGGGGACACGTCCCCCCCTCGATTTTTGTAGGGGGGGATCGTCCCCCCCGGAAAATTTGAAAAAGTACACAAAAATAATGTACAGCAAATACTGACTAAAGATTGCAACACACTATTAGGCTTTGGAGGGCCCAAGAGTGCAGCGTTTAGACAAATAAAAATGCAAAAATCTTCTGGCTCGGGAGCTATGCTCCCTCGCATAATATCCTTCAAAATGTACAATTAATATTGTAGAAAAGTGAAGTGTGAAACAGGTATTTTGTTTGTTTTCATACTATAGTTTTGCTAAGGAATATAATGTAATTTACCTTGACCCCTCTCGTTCACTATGCTCACTCACTCGTGCTTTGGGCAGTCCCCCCCCCCCCCCCCCGATAAAATTCAAACGTGGTTTATTTATAATTCGATACCAGTTACTAATTTACAAATGTTACTGAAATGGCATGATTTTCCCCAAGCTTCCGGGGGCTCTGCCCCCTGTACCTCACTAAGGGCCCTAAGGCTTGTCCCTGGTTACTCAGCTGACCATAATTAAATTCCTAAAACACCTGAGCTTCCGGGGGCTCCGCCCCCTGGAACCCACCAGGGCCCTAAGCGGGCCTCTGGATAGTCATCTGACCATATTCAAAAGCCTACAACCCTGAGCTTACCCGGGGGCTCCGCCCCCTAAACCCCACCAAGGGCCCTATAAGGCGGCCCCTGGATGCTCATCTGATCGTAATTAAATGCCTAAAACCGCTGAGCTTCTGGGGGCTTTGCCCCCTGGACCCCAGTACGATTAGTGACCTGCATGCAAGTGTCACAAATAAGGTATCAAAATATGCTCATCTGACCCTTATTAAATGCCTAAAAACTCTGAGCTTCATGGGGCTCCGCCCCTTGACCCCCGCCGGGGCTTTGCCCCTGGACCCCACGCCAGAGTTACACCCAACTTAATTGCTTTGCTCTATCTGATCGCAAATACTTTATCCCCCCCCCCTCCAACTTTGAAAAACGGTTCCGCGGGGCCTGCATGTAACATGTAAGAGCGATGATGATGCAGATTTTTTTCTCCCCTCCCCCCCAAAAAACGTTTTGGCTCATTACGTCACTCCTCCCTCGTTCCTCGCATTTCGTCCCCCCCGGTCATGAAAAGAAATCGCCGCCCCTGCAAGGTGGACTGTACTAGTGCTGTAGTCAATTGTTTAACCGTCCGGTATCCGACCGTTCATGGCTCTATCCGTTTTCAATTTTTCGATTTATGCCCTCTACCTGGCACTATTTCTGGCAATGTCTCCCAGCTCAGTAATCGGTGTGTTGACTCACCACTCGGAAACTAGAACAAGACTCCAATTTGTCTGTCATCTTGGTTTGAAAGTAATCTTTCTAATAGATCTCAATATGTAGTTTATAATAATAATTCCTCCAATGTTTCTTCTATTACACATGGCGTACCACAAGGTTCTATCCTAGGTCCTCTACTGTTTTTCATTTACATCAATGATCTTACACATACTTCTAAACACGACATTGTTACTATCATTTGTGACAAGTTCACAAGCACAAATCAGTCCCTTCAACTGCACCTCGCAGTTAAATGAAAGTCCTTCCCTGCGTGGGTTTAAACAAATATTGGAGATATCCATGATGTTACAACACTAGACTGTACCTTACCTTTGTGATGTCACCCTGTAACTGTATGACACCTGGAAGAGGAGCCATGGCTTGAAGATCTACTGCTACAATCTTAGTCCCTTCATATGAACCATCTTCTTTTCTGCTCACAAAATGAAAAGATCATGAGAACAAGTTCAAACAAGTTTAAATTAGGTCTGTAAGTTTCAGAACAAGTGATGAGAAAATAACTAAACCCTCGTACAACTGGGGGCTCTCGTTCATGCCCGACCCCCTCCAGGATTTTTGTGATGATAACTTTGCAACACGTGATGATTTTGCTGCTTGCCTGTAATTCTTGCACATCTTTTTACAGATAGATCAAGTTTAACAAACTTTACAAATTCTCCAGGGGTCATTATTCTAGCCTCCCCCTCCTCTTGTCTTCAAAAGCTCTAAAAAGAATCAATCATTTCATGGACAATTCTTTTACAACACGATACATTTTATGTGAATACAGACCAATACAGATCAGTGTACATGTATATTAAAGTGAAAATACTTGTCTTTGTTGTCAAGGATGTAGAATGCAGTAGACTTTCAACACATCTTATTTATCAATGATGATTTTGATGACAAAGAAAAGACAAAATATATGGTAATTTAAAAAAAAAAAAAAAAAATCAGAGGTAAATGAATAGTTTCCTTCAGGTTTATATTTTCTTGTTTTAATTACTTTGGCAAATCCCTGGAACACAGACATACTCGTTATTGCATGCAGTGACGTAACCATATCTAATGCATACATCTTTGTGAAGTGCATCAATACTAGTTTTTCATTCATCTGTTACAAATAATTGTATTTCAATAGTCAGAATGCGAACTGCATAAATTGGTTGTTGCCAGGTAGGACAAACATTATGGCTTGCCTACCTAACAACACATAATATGCATTTTGCTTTCCGACTACCCGGTATTGAGACATTTCCCAAAGATGTATGCATAACATTTGGTTACATTATGAACATGGTCTATCGGATGGGCAATGTATTTTCACCAAATCTCTACCTCTTAAATCAAGTAAAGCTTACCTGAGTTTACGGCTAAGGACCTGGCTCCAACTGCCTGGCGCAGCACAAAGGTCAACAACTTTTGTGACACCTGCAATAAATGTAAAAGCATAGAAATGTATAGAGATTAGAGAGTGAAAGTATCTGGATTTATATAACGCTTAATAATACGAAATTAAGTCTTTTAGCACTTTCCAGATATTATTAAGTATAGATGCCATGGTAATATTCATTTTCATTTTCCGTCTGTAAACCGGTTTGTGACATAGCAACAATGGTCTGTGGCATTGAATAGAGAGTTTGCGCACGCTGATCAAAAACACAGCGGCTTGAGCCAGCGTCAGACATCCGTGATCCAGCTGCAAACTGCTGCGGCCATAGATATATTAGGCAACAACCTCATCATCCATGCAGAACTATCGCTGGTGTATCGCACACACTAAATATTGATGACTGAAATCAGACACTTTAGAGCTTGAGACACGTGAAAAGGCCCAATCTAAATCTGAAAATTTCTTGAAATACAACTTACATGTACTTTTTGGAACCATGTGTTGTGTATTGATTGATTGATATACTGGCAGTAGTCTATTATAACCTATGATTGTAACACACATAATCTATAGCAGCTCCCGCAGCATCGTCTGCTAAAAACGCTCATTGGCTCCAATGTCGAGCACCCGATCATCCAAATGTAACCCTCATGAGCCCCACTTAGTATGCTCAAAGTGATATCAATTAGTGTGTGCGGCGGAAAAACTTTCTTTCAAAAATTAAGAAATCATTTCAAATTTGTTTTTAAAAAACAGATTACCAAGTGATGACAAAACGTGTGCAAATATTGACTTAATTAGGTGGAAAATCTACAAAATTTCAGCTTTCTAGCGGTAGGCAGCAACCAAAATTAGTCGCAAGAAGCTGCAAAAGCCTGCAACTTGCAAGTAGGTCTAGGCCTAGACTATGTTGTAAAATAAAAAATAGGTACGCACGTAAGTTTGCTGATTGACCTCATTACTTTTTGTATTAACATATCAATCCACCCTAGTCAAAACCAATGCCCACAGCCAAAAATTGAACACACCTTCCAACAAGGATCGTGCGCAAGCGCTCTCTAGTCTTGTGCCAAATGCATGGCGAACGCTTTTTTTATTTTCCCGCCCCTCTCTCTGATCTCTCTCTCTTAATTTTATTAATGGGGCGTTGCAAAAAGTCGAGTTGCGATCAATTGCAAATTTGCAATTACTCCGGAAGACTTACACTTGATTTTGGGGGATTTGCAATTGATTGCAACTCTCTTGCAACGCCCCATTCGGCATTAGGCTTGCAGATGGGCCAATGCAAATGAATACATCGGGTTCACGAGATCATGCAGGCGAACACACCAACACTGCACTGCACTGCACTGAACTCAGCTCCGTACACATTTACACAGCGCGATATTACTACAGAGAGACTCCTGTATAAATTATTTATACTTGCCTTGAAAAATATCATATTCTTCGTTTATTTGCAATAACTTAAATGCACTTCGAGCTCTCCATCCTTCTTCTTTAGCAAGACGATAATAAATATCGCGTTTATCTTTAGAAGAACGCCCCATTTCACAGCAATTTCTAGAAGATTTACACCCGCATACACTTTGAAATGTATGGTGGCTTGTTATATATAATTCAAAAAGAGAAAGAGAAAGAAAATGTTTGATCATTAGTACTCTCGTCTACACCTCTCTCTATCTACCCCCCCCCCCCCCCTCCCCCCCTTTAAAAAAAATCTCTCTCTCTCTCTCTCTCTCTTCTTTCTCACTCTCTTCTCTCTCTATCATTCTCTTCTCTCTTTCCCTCTCGGGGTGGGGGGTTGGGGGTAATGACCTCATTGATATATCAGATGTAGCTTGCTGCAGAAACCCATGCATCACATTGATTCTTCTTTTTTACTTCTTTTTTAATAAATCAGAATATTCTCACACAAACAAAATCATGAAGTTTATTTAGTCTTAATTTATTTATGCAACTGATTACATATTTGTAAATTCAGAGTAATTTTTCATATCAACAAACTCTTTCATAATAATCTATATAAGTACACTTGCAAGATTAAAAAAATTACAATCAAATGGAATATACCCGGTATATAAGAAATCAAAAAACCAATCTACATTTTTAAACTGTCTATTGGGTCAAGCTCGCTATCCGTAAGGACTGCTATCCATAACACGTGAATGAATAGCGGTCTTTTATAAAAAGTTGTCCTTATAGAGTGGGGAAGTGTGACATCTTCAAAAATCTATTTTTAGAATTTCTCAATTTTTTTAAGATTATCAAATATAATGTCCAAATTTTGAAAACCAATTGAATATGTTAAGTATATTGGCTGAGATATCACCATCTGAATGAATAGATTTCCTATAGGAACTCAGTGTTATTTTGCTCTGGTTCATAACATTACAAACCAGAGCAAAATAAAACTGAGCACATACAGGAAATCTTTTTATTCAGATGGTCATATCTCAGCCAATACTTAGCATATTCATTTGGTTTTCATGCTCACACTAGCTATTTAACAAGAATAATCATCTGCATATAGGGAAGCTCTCTGAGACAAACACGTCTAATCTTGTGGGTTTTCTTTTTTTCTTTTTTTTTATATATATATTTTTTTTTACTATAGACCCCTTGTACAAGAGACTGATTAATGAACAAGTCAGAAAAAATCCTTCACTTGGCAATATTCAAAACATTATCGATAAATCTTCTTTTTTCACAATGAACGTGAGAAAGTGAGGAAATTCTATGAGAACAAGATATATCATATATGAATATAAAAAATGTATGAGAAAGAAATCTTAAAGGGATAATATCATGGTAGTTTATAAATACTAGATCCACACATCCACACTTTCTTTATCAGTAATAACTAGATATACTATAATACATCATGAAAGAAAAATAATAATTCTTTCATTTTAATCACATTTTGGATCAATAAACTAATACAAATCTAACCCAGCAATGTCAAAAATTTAAAAGAAATACACTTATTTCAAATTTACTACAAGAAATTGGCAATTGGCATATTTTAAACACTAAACAAGGACACATCAACTTCACACCAGGATGTTCACACATTAATAAAGCAAAATATATACACATAAAATTGCACAAGAATAGAAACAACTTACTGTAAGTCATTATAAAAAAAATTAACAAAGAAAGACATGAAAGAGGAATGGTTATTTCTTGAACTAAATCTGTAGGGACTTCAAAATGGAATTTTGGCAAAGATGTTACAAAAGAAAAAGAAAACAATCACTAAGATCTGAGGATAAACATTGTTATTAAGGCACTAGACTAAAAGGGAAGTCCAACTCGATATTTAGTTAATTGTAATAGAAACACATAAATGAAAGTTTGAGCAAAATTTGATTAAAGATTTAATTAAAAATCAAACACATATTGGCAACCCTGTGACATATCTTGCAAGGTTTCCTTCCTATTTGGCCTAATGGCCTGTACTAAAGAAATCATATATCTATTTGCTTATAAAGAAAATTTGCAATCATACAAGCAACCTACATGTAGATATTATACAAATCTAATAGTTAGGAGCCAGAGCATATAACACTGAGCTCCCATAGGACATATATTTATTCAGATGGTCATATCTCAGCCAATACTTAACATATTAAATTGTTTTTCGACATTTGGACATTGATTGATTGATTTATTTTATTTATTCATTTCATATAACAATTGTTTGCACAATAAAGAATATAGTTGACATAATTTCTGATGCTCTTTCAGAAAATGAAGAAAAAATTGAGAAATTCTAAAAATTGATTTTTATGACGTCACAGCTTCGGTACTCTATTCCTTCATTATTAACAAAAAATAGCATTGAAAAAATAGCATTGAAAAAAGGACAGAGCAAATGAGAGGGGACCTCATAAAGCGTGTTAGAAAGTTGCCAATTTGTGACCAATTGATTACAACTTCAAGAATCTATAACTTTTAAAAAGAATCAATCAGGCTTTGCTCAAACTTTCACTAAACTGTTTCTTTAATTGTGCTGATTTTATAAAAACCAACAAAATATCAGGGTGGACTTCCCCTTTAAGAGTAGACGATAGGCTTGTGAGACATTTGAAGGGTGGAGAAAGTTTTAAAAGTTGACATAAGTTCTTGCCAATTTATAGAAATCTGTAATGTATTATTTGTACATTACATCAAGATTGTCTTTGATTATTTAATGACTGATTTTAGCAGCCAAGAAATTACTCAAATTTAGGAGCAATAACAAATGCCCCCTTATGATTTATACAAACACACCACTAACTCAAACAGTATCCTAATTGGGAGTATGCATGTATTCTACAGAAGAATTAAGATAATGCTGCATCGTTATGATTGCTAATTATAAACATTTAAATTGCAGAAATAAGCATAACAGTGATAACACACATCTTAAATGTACAGCTGTAAATTGTTTGTTGTGAAACCTTTCCAATAGGCCATTTTCGTAATGTAACCAAATTGAATGCATAAGTCTTTGTGAAGTGCCTCAATACAAATTATTTCATTCACCTGATAAGAATAATAGTATTTCAATAGTCAGAATGCAAACTGCATGTATTAAGTGTTGCTAGGTAGGTCAAGCCATAATTTGTGTCCTATCTGGCAACAATTAATGTATGTAGTTCGGATTCTGTCTATTGAAATACTATTATTCTTATCAGGTAAATGAAATAATTTGTATTGAGGCTTTTCACAAAGACTTATGCATTCAATTTGGTACATTACGGAAATGGCCTATTACTGGCTGCTATATAATGCCATTACATTGTAATTGGCAGTAATTACAGACTTCTGGCAGGCAACCAACGCCTACTGATAAAACTATTGACAAGAAACAGGTACAGTGTTATAGGTTTAATTCACTGTCTGATCTATAAAGATCCATTGTACACTGAACAATTGCACAGAATTTGGCTAAAGTCCACCAAAATGAACATGCACTCTCCCCATTCTGTAACTTTTATTGCTGTGAGTTCGATAACAGTTTTCTATTAAAGTCTTAACAAACAAGGATTTTTCAGATGTGGTGCAGTAAACCGCCGCACATGTACACAATGTACACAATGTACACATGCATGAATGATTACTGTGTGCAACAAAGGACTTGAGCTCTGTGTTATAATACAGAAATGTGAAGTTATCACACGTTAAACCAACATCTAATTAAAAAAACACTGCAGTTTTGCAACGTCATTTGGAACGAGCCTCTTCTATGGCAAAATGAAATGCTTTTTTTTTTCTTCTTTCTTTTTGATTTTAATGATCATTGCTTAAAGGTAATATGTACCATTTGCAAGCCCAAAAAATGAAAAAGTTAATTTTTGTAGTGCTTATAATACATCCACAGGGGCATCCAAATATATCAAAATTGTAAAGATTCACTATCTACCCAATTTTCCAAATTTCCCAAAACTTTGTATTACCTTCAACTACAACTGTACTAGTGAAATATATTTATGAGCTTTGTGGCGTGCTCATTTATGAAATTACCTATCATTTGAGAAAATCGAAATACTTTCATCAGTTTCATGCAATGCCATGTAATAGAATAAAATCTTCATATGAAATACCATTTTCATTGGTCAATTATTTGCATTAATAAAACAAATAAAAGAACATAACAAAAAGACAACTTACATACCGGTATGTATGATGTAAAAAGACAGACTCTTATAAATATGTAAACACATTTTCTCTGATGACACAGGAGCAAAAGTGGATTTCTTGATGAGATACATGTATTGTACATATACATTTACATCCATGAATGTACATGTACTTTGTTCTTTGTTATAATTATAATATGTGTATAATGTATATGGCTAGAAATAGAATAAATTAACCTAAAAAAACCTTTTCCTGGCATTTTATAGATAAACTTTTAAGGAGTATGAAGAAAATAAAGGATAAAATAACCCCGTGAATAGGGCTCCCCGGCACAGAACCAAAATCTGACCTACTGTACATGTACACATGCGAGCGTGTACGTATGCAATGACTAGTCTACTTAACGAGACGTTTTATTGTTCATTGAAAATGTATTTAGATTCCAACATCTCTTTGCAGAAGTAATACTTGACACTCATAATTTGAATACAGTACAGCTACATAGAACCCATTTGTACACCAAAAGCAAAGCATCTTTTGATGATTGCCTGATTGGTATACTTTAACTCTTATCATGCCATGAGACTGCTAGCGCGCTATTGTTATAGTGCCATGTGCACGCGAGCGTGCTATCGATTGAAAGCCACGTTCATGCTAGCAAGCCACCGCTACGGTGCTTCGTGCGCGCTAGCAAGCAGATGTAATAACAGTCATTGTTCATGCCCATTGCACCGTGCTGAGTGCTTTTGCAGCGCTATTGAAAGTACCATCGCGTGCATCAGATTATCGGCTTTGGATTACGCGTCTTTGTATACAACAGTCAGATTGGATTTTCTCGAGTAATTCAGCGATTTGTTTTTTGTAAAGATTTAAATAACACGCACTTGAACCAACCTTAAAATTAACTTGGCACGCAGGAGATTAGCACTGTGGCACAATAGGAATTAGCACTGTGGCACTGGGTGCATTGTATGGGTGGCAGCTTAAGAGTTAAATGCAGGTATAAGTTTGAGCAAATAACTATGGGTACACAAATAATAGCAAACCATAGCAAACCATACCTACAAATATGTCATAAATTATTATAATTCATGACAAAAAAAAAAATAAGACTACAAAGAAACGTGACTTTGGCGTCTATGGTGGAATAACATTATAAATGTTCATGAAATGTTATGTACAACAAAATTGTAAAAACTAAAAATAATTTATTCAATTACTACATTTACAAATTTAAAAAAAAATCAGAGAATGAATGGGAGGGAATATATATGGCAATCCAGTAACCCTTGTAAAAAGTTCATTTCAATGAAAGCAGAAAATTTAGAAAAACAGAATGGCGAAAGTTTGAAACAAATCCGACGAATAATAAGACAGTTAACTACAGCTATGTGAATCTCAAATTGGCAATTTTGTCAGTGGATTGTGACATTGTGACGGATTGCTTCCGTTCCTCATATACAAAATTATCACTAATTTCTCTTTTTCTCCAAAGTGCCTTCACCCTTGAGGCACTACTCAAAATATATGATGGAGAGTATATTATTACAGGTCCTCTAAAAAGAGAAGACCATCACGAGTCATACAATCTTAAGAAATGGAAATTTGAATAATTTTGTGTGTTAGAACAAGAAGTTGGTTAGAACAAACAAGAAAGTTGTCAGCCACTACATCACAGAGACATTACCCTTTCAGCCAATTTGAAGAGCCCATACATAGCGATTGCAATTTTCGAAAATGTGTAACTCATTAACTGACTCATTTTTTGTCTGATTTCATTCAAACTTTCACTAGTATATGCTTCTGTTTTTTCTGCTTTTTTCTAGAGTACCGGTAGTTTTCTATCAAGATTGGATTTCCCTTTTATAGTACCATTGCACAATCACTACTTAAAAAAACACATGTTTAGCGTCCTGTTTTTTTGAAAATAGGAAGGAGGCCCTTTTTTTTTCCTATCAAAATGGCCGCTCGCTACATTTTCCCTGACAGTTGAGCTATTTTTCAAGATGGCCGCCGACAATTTTTTTTTTTTTTAAATCAGAAATACATCCATTTTAGCAGTGTTTTTCATGTTCACAAAATTTCACCAAAAAAAAAATAGGAGGCGGCCCCCAAAAAGGAAGCGGGCGGGGACGCTAAACATGTATGTTTGTTTTAATGGAATACTGGTATTGTCTTAACAGTAACACTCCAGCTGCATTGTTTGGTCAGCTGTTATAGCAATCCCTTTTCATTGACGCCACCATGTGTACACATATGGTGGAATAATTGAATAATGAAACAAATTCTGTTTGTTCCGCATGCTTAATCATAATCAATATGACAGGAGCTGAAGGTCACCTGGTAATTATACTACTGATAAATCAATAAATTATGCTGAATATGATATAATTTCTATAGTGTACCAATCATTTTGTGCAAGGCTAGAATGTATCAAATAAGCCTTCAAAACATATACTTGGCATTCTACAGGCCAGTGGATAAGGAGTACAAAGAAAAAATAGAACATACACTGCACGCTTGGAACCCAAGTCCAACTTGGGCCCTATTTTACAGTATTGCTTGAAATATAATAGACACTCTCACACTGTGTCACGCGTGGCTGCATGTATTATTCCATAGATTTTGGTGTGACTAGGTCCCTGGACTACAGTGTACCGGTACATGTAGGTGTTAATGTGTCTACTTTATTTCATCAATATGCGTATGTGTCGAGTGGTCGTTGTTATGTTCATCAGGAGCGTAAAAATATGCTCTACGTGAGTTACACATTTTCGAAAATTGCAATCGCTATAGAAGATTTAATTTAAGTTCATATTTTAAATATAGTATATCATCCTTCGTCGTCCTAGAGTCATGACTGGCCCTTTGTATCGATGATGAACGAAGTTCCAACCACTTCTATACTGGGCATAGCGATCTGCTGTGCAGGGGGGTGTTTCACAAAGATCTGAAAGCGAAGTTGGACTTAAAAGTTATGGAGAGCCATTTGTAGCCTTAAAATGAAATATATTTAAAAGTGAAAATTCAAGTATTTTAGACTTTTTATAAATTCCACATCAAGAACATGAAATCTCCTTGATAATATAAAATATGAATAATTTGAATCAACATTTTATGCCATTTAAAATAACTTTTACAAAATATTTTCATAAATGCTAACGGCTGTCCATAATTGTTAAGTCCAACTTAGAGATACATGTAAGTTCAACTTAGGATCTTTGTGAAACACCCCCCAGATGTTCAACCCAGTAATTTGGATAACCATATCATAGACCATGATATATTTCAAACGCCATAATATATCACACAAACGCCATAATATATCACACAAACACCATAATATGAAACATGGATACATGAAATTCTACTTACGGTAGAGAACTTTGAACTAATATCGTACAAAGTCATTTACATATCTACATGTAAGGCCATCTTTAAATGTTACAGACTTTAAAATATATATAAAATTACAACTATAACAAAAAGCCCTCCTCCTTTTCTAAAGCTGTGAACAAGTGGGTCAGTAATGACAATTGACAAATCTTTTCTCACTAATCCTTATGTTGTGAATACGGTTTGGTCCCATTTATTGGATATGGTGCCAGTAATAATCATTGATAAATACTGTGGTACAGTACCTGTATCTTATGAATATCTCTTACCATCTGCTCCTTATACAAAAATACATATAGGGCCTATAGGCACAATAACTCAATGTCATGTTTTCAACTATCGGAAGAGGCATTGCTAGGCCATTTTTTAGTTGCGGAGGTGTGGTGCCAGCTAGACCAAACTCATTAGCCCACAAATTGTTGTCAAGAAGAGACACAGCTCAATACAGGTAAAAACTGCAGACATCAATTTTGAATGAAGGTGTGACAGCCCCCCGATCGATGCTCCTGCTGCTTCTACATGAAGGCAATGCAGAAAAATCTGACAGGCAGAGTGCAAATTTGTATTGTTTCCACATATACTGTATATTACATGTTTGGCCCTGGAGCTGTGTTCGATCTCTCCTGCCTCCTATTCCACTTGGCAGACATACATGTAAGTCAGGTTCACACGACATTCCATTAACTTAAAGATAAGTTCATGGTTTTAGACTTCAACATTATTTTGTAGTTAGGGACTGTATGGACAGAGTAGTCAAACTCATGGTTACGAAACTTGTTGAAATTTACTCAATGTTATAAACCAGGAACAATCGTAATGTTAGTGCGATAAATACAAGCACCTTACTCAAAGTTTTGTGCCTTGCAGACGCATTTAGCCTTCTTCTTCTTCCAGTATAGTACAGACCTTGTGCTTGTCAAGTGCTGAGTGCACAGTGCAAGTAAAAAGGCTCTACAAGAATTCTATGTGCAGCTAAAAACAGTCTGATGCTCAACAGAGTTTACCGGTAATGTGTTGCACCTTCTGCTTGAAAATATCCAAAGAGGTGCAATTGATGGTCAGGATCTACAGTCGGATAGTATCTGGGTAGAACTAGAATGTGGTTTGGAATGGCAAAGTTTGGGCAAAGTGCACATGGAGCTTCTGTGGATTTCCTTGCGGACGCATTTAGCTCTGCGGTCATGCCAGCTTGTAGTTTTAAACTTCAAATATACTTGTTGTTTCGGTGTCCCATATGAACCCTCATCATCGTGAGTGAATCATGGTTTATATACCTTCAACAACAAAATTCACAAACTTTTTGTCCAATTGCAAAAGATTTAGGGTGGCTTTAGGGCTATTCAATCTCTGCTGCCTTCTGTTCCGCTGTGCAGGCATAGTTGCCGATTCCAAAGGGTCTCATGTGGTAGACCATGTAGTCCATAAGGTAAAGATTGTTTGGTCTCAGGTTGTGAAAGCTTACTGGGTAGTCTCGACAGCAGTCCTCTTGTCCCTAAACAGCCCAGGAAAAATGAAAAATCACAACAAATTAACATATAAATGAACATGTAGGAGCTAGGGGTGCTTCACAAAGATTCTAAGTCGAACTGAACTCTAAGTTGAACTTAAATATTATGGAGAGCCATTTGTAGCCTTATAATGAAATATATTCAGTAGCAAAAATTCAAGTATTTTAGACTTTTCATAAATTTCATAAATTGAATCAACATTTTACTTCTTTTAAAATAAATTTTACAAAATATATTCAACAATGCTCATGGCTTTCTACAATTGTTAAGTCCAACTTTAATCTTTGTAAAACAAAGTCATACACAAACAGTCATACATGTATATAAATACATAATACCTAAGCTTTGTCTTACTAAAGAAAAAAATTGGAAAAAGAAAAATAAATCAAAATCGGCTTGGTGTTTCACAAGGGCGTCTTTTGGGTCAAACTATCCTGTCCAACACTTAACATAATAAAACCCATTGACAGAATGTTTTGCAGTGGGTCTTTTTAAAAGATACTGTATATCTGGAGGGGCTATTGAAGAGTTCAGGTGACATATTGGCCCCTACCATCTAAGGGGCCCTCCAAATAATTTCAATGTATAGTGGGAATGTATAGCGACAATTGCTCCCATCTTTTTTTCATCAAATATAGACCCGTTTACTAATTTTGGCATGTTTTTTATACAAAATTTTCTCTTGACGACTAAATACACTTTGAACATGATGGACAAAGAAAGAGGACAAAATATACAGTTCCTTATTCTACCCTCAACAACTGCTGTGGTAGACAAAGGAACATCCCTTCACTGCTATTATGTATAAATGTGTAGAACAGGTGAATATGCATGTGACATCTGTTCTACACATTTTTACCTAATAGCAGTGAAGGGATATTCCTTTGTCTACCACAGCAATTGTTGAGGGTCGAATGAAGAACTGTATATTTTGTCCTCTTTCTTTGTCCGTCATTTTCATAGTGAAAGCTTGCCAGAGGCTACTGAGTCCTGACATAGCAACAATAAATGCATGCAATGAGAATTCATTAATAGAGATGTAATTATGCATAGGAGGTTAATTAAAAAGCTGGTAACCAAGGGTTTGGGAGAGAAACATGCATACACGTGTAAATTGAAATACATTTGTGAACAGGTTACATTTATTGGGTTTTTATTAATTAAGGATTAGAATTAAGGCAAGGGTGTAGTGTCTAGTCCATGGTTAAAGAAAAAGAGTTTGCTTAGTGTTAGATACATGTAGTGAATGCAGAGCAATTGTCACCAAAAACCAAGCAGGACTGTATACATGTACTTTATTTGCTGGTGTTGAGTCAAACTTACCATTTTCTCTGGATTGTCAATATATCTCCATGCCCAGTCTAAGGACTGGTGAGCATTCATCGGTAATGAAGGTTTCACTAGAACCATCTGGAAACGACTGACCCCATCGCCATCTCGACCATCTTGACTCGATGAGATTCCAGCTCTTTTCAGGCATGCTTCAAGCTCGGCGAAGTCCTGCATACCTCCATAGCGGCTTCCACACTCTGGAAAGATCTCTACGGCTTTGACGGCGGCCTCTTTGCTCAGAGCTACTATGGAACCGCGCTGGTTGGTACCGGTTAAGACGTGACCTGCGAAGCCCGGGATCCGTGCCTGGTGCATAAGCAGCATGTAGCGAAAGTTTTCCACGACTAAAAAGGTATCATGTTCTACCTTCACGTACCAGTCATAATCAGGGTGGTTGCTTACGACGTAGCTCATGACCTTCTTCGTCCGCTCCCAATTTGCAGCCCCCTCAGGCAGGCCGGCATTCTTCACATTATATTTCTCGTCGTCTGTATTGCTCAACATGACAAAGTCATTGCAGTGTGACGTCCATGACTGAAACGAAGATTTACCAAACGAATGTATACTTGATTTCCCGATCGTGATGACGCAAAAAACTGATAACGCAGACTTTAACTTATCGGCATCATGTTCAGGATCAAACATCTCCCAACTTGCCAGCTCGATTTGTTCCTTCGCTTTCAGGGATCCCGTGGCGGAATTCGGAAGTGGTTTATCAAATTTGAGATAGAAACTGTTTCCACCGACCCCGTATTTCAATGGCTCTTTGCCGATTCCTGCTTGAACACCACTACCGTGGCTCACATTGTTTGTTTTCTGTCCACGTTGGATTCCTGTCATCCTCTCTATTCTATGTTCCTTATCCTCTTTTAACCTGGAATGAGATTTGAATTTGGTGTCCAGAACAGTTGAGTAGTCTTCGTACTTGCTCCAAATAATGGCAAACATCACTCCGGCGATGAGGCCGAGTGCGAGCGACAGGATTCTACTCACTACCATCTTGGTATCTTTCTGATGTGTTACACTATCAATTTCCAGTTACTTCCCATCATCGGTTACACGGCCTGAAAATTAAATTGAAATTATATATTTACATGTACACACACATCAATGTTTTAAGTACAATATATGACTGAAGATGTGTGCAATCGCAAATACATGCAGTGTATACGAAAATGCCTTCCTTTTAGGCCTAGATCTACTTACTTTACAACAATAACGATCAGTGTAAAAAGGTGCGTGCGGAGAGTGCGAGTCCCTGCGCAAAACTTATAAAGTCATAGCTATTATCGTAAAGTCAGCATCAAATAGGCAATATGAAATCTCAAATCTGGCATTTTCATGTACACAGCATGTATTTGCGATTGCAGCAGAACGGACATAGCAGACACTCGTCAGAAGTCAGCTTGGCTGTACTGTACTGTACTGGTAATCACATCTGTAATAGCTCATTATTATGGAAAACATGTGGGATAGATATCTAGACATCTATTTAATATTAGATCTAGGTCTAGTCGATAGTCTATAATAATATTAATATCAATATGTGTGGTGAGTTTGAAACCCGGGGGGCCGTTTCTCGAAACCAACTCCATGACAGTCATATCTTTGTTGGCGGCCTACGGAGATGTCATGAAGTGGATAAACCGTTTCACAAAGCCATGACAGACATGATATCGATATATCGCGATACTAGCAGCTCAAGAACATACATGTAGTCTTTGTCACGATCCATTTGATTTATCAAGAATAACCCCAAACAAATTTTGGGGCTAAAATTGTTCAAAAAGATATATATACATATAAATTCTCCTAAAATAAATAATAAATAGTGTCATTATCAAATGTACATGTAGATCATCAAACGATTTGCATATTTCTGTAAAGATTCTTAAATTGAAGAAAAACCGGTGTTTTTTTTTTTTGACAGTCGAATGAAAAGTTAGTTGAAGGATACTGTAATGTGATAGTTTATCAATACATACTTTTTTGTTTATTGTGACGAGGAATTTTAGGCAAAATACCTTTTTCAGCCAGTTTTTATTCTAGAGTCTCATAAATACTCGTTATGTAATTGATTTGATATTGAAAATATAATTTGGAAGAAGTAATTAGAGAGGGAATAATAATGCACATAGGCCCCAAAGGTATGACGGTATCCTAAGAAAAGACTATGGGTCGACTATGGAAAACGGTGTGTATTCTTATCTCTCTTATTTATATGTTATAGTTTAATGATTTGTGATTTAATGTTTATATTCAGCTTTTTAAAATTTCTGTATAATTTGTATTATCACTTTTTTACATTTGCATTTCGCATCCCAGAGAATTACGTACCGAACTCGTCTATATTTTTCTCAAAATGATAGTGAAACTAGATTCTAATCTTACATTTTGCGGCCCATGGAATAGCAACAAACTGACTCGTGATGGCGCTTTACAGCAATTAAAAAGATATGACTGGTTCGGAGCAGTGACAACTCATTGTCGCGGAAGTTTTCGCTCATTTTGGCAAAGACGGCTTCGTGAAACACTTTGCTGACAAGTTGCGTGACAGTGGCGAGATGTCGTTGATTCGAGAAACTGCCCCCAGGTCACAGGTGCCAAAGCAAAGGCAAGCGTACATTGACATTGTATTTTCTATTCTAGGGCTAGGCCTAGCCTAGGGCATCTTTCACTTTCAGGCTAATTAAAGTGGTATTTGGCTACGGTCTAAGTTACAAGTTATGTTATCCACATCCATGTCCACGCCCCCCTCACTCGGCTCACTGGAGCTGGCACTGCACTGCACTGGCGCTTGCATGGGTCTCAGCTCAGCGTTCGCTGCAGTGGTTCGGGCCGGGTACGACTGCCTGGATTTGGACGCCTCAGCCTCCGGCAGCTCGCCCGGCGAAACAATAACACGCACACTCATGTTACACAACACAACATACAAAACTCAAACAAGTCATTTCCTATTCTTTAAGCACGATTTTTCTTTCAGAATGAAGCAAGGTGTTCGACTGATCTTATAGAATCTAAATTTCATTACAAATAAAGCAAGAAAAACGACTTACTAACATCCAGAGGAATACTTTCCTCTGTGAGAAAGTTGCAGTTGCTTGTGTACATCAACGCTCAGTGATCACAAATTAACGTCGAGTCTAAAAAACATTTCGGCGTGAGCATAACTCGCTCTATTCACCTACTGTACTCGGCCGACCGGGGACGAACGAAGTTGGTCTAGCTGATCTGCCGTTCACATATTATTTCTTCTGTCATCCCTCTTGACTCCCAATACAAACAAATAACACAAAAATACACTTTAATTATTGTGGAATAGCCTGACAACGACTACTATACAATCGTACCGCAGACAAATAATATTATCTTTTGACTGATTCGTTCCGTTAGGAACCAAACGAGGAGAAAATTGATGTGTTTTTTTATTTTGTGAGTGAGCGAAATGCAATTGCATAAATGATTTAACCATTGACCTAATCCAACTATCATGATTATTATCATAATCATCGTCATCTTTATCATTTTTTGTAAGATTGTTGTACGGTTTAATGATTTTAAAGGGAAAAGGCAACATTTTTGGTTTGTTGTTTTCTGTATGTGATGTTTAGTTTGATTGTATGGGAATCGTATGTCAAGAGACGTATCCGGACGCGACGCTATCCGGACACCTGGACATGTGCGCAACCACCACCGAAACCAACCCTAGGATAACAACTTTCTAAGACAACTACCCTCAAGGATTCTAGGACGCCTAGACGACTACCTCCCTAGGCAGTGGCGGATCCAGGGGGGGGGGGGGGCCTGGGGGCCCGGCCCCTCTGGGAAAAAACCGTGTGAAAACACGTAAATTATTTAGATCCCCCCCCCTGGCGCTCAAGGGGGGGGGGTGCGATTTTTCAAATTTTCGAGGCCCCCCCCCCCCCTCAAATAGTGTCCCCAGACAACTACTCCCTAGACGACCATCCCCGGAAAACCACCTCTAAGATAAC
>JAVYIG010010389.1:0-69567 GCA_035222895.1 Strongylocentrotus droebachiensis
ATTCTTAGGGTATTTTTTTTTTTGATTTTGAATTTTGTTTGTTGATTATTGGGCGCTTGTTCAGTAAGCTAAGCCTAACCTAAGGTATCCAAAATTTGACCCGTAACTCCGGCTCGGAGATACCCTACTAAAACATACCCAAAATCAGTAGGGGCGCTGGTCCGAGAATAAGGATCGTCTTCATAAACAAGGATCGTCTTCTTTAACACGGACAGATGCGTCCTCAAAAATAAGGACCGTCTGCATTTTCGCAGACGTTTCATATTTTTGATCGGCGCATTGGCGATGCAAAAAACGGATTCTGCAATGATTTTCTTGATGCATTTTACATTGACTTTGTACAGAGACATTCACATTATGAGCAATAAATCCATGGGAAGACGGACAACCCATAAAAGTAGACGGTGAACTAGGGTTATTTTCCCCCGGGGAATCCATTTTTGGCATCGCCAGCAGGCCGTTCTGTAACATGAAACCCCCAGAGTGCCGATGAAAAAAAACGTCCTCGAAAATGCAGACAACCCTTATTTTTGAGGACGCATTTTGTCCTCGTTTATGAGGATATCCTTGTTTATGAGGACGATCCTCATTCTCGGACCAGCGCCCCTACTGAAAATGAAGTAAATATTCATTAAATGTCCAAATGAAGATCATGAGTTAAAAGTTGTTATATTTATTACCTGTTTCGTGTCAATTTTCTTGTTATTTTTGGAGTATTTTTCGGGAAAACGATGATATTATAAGTAGACACTTTTTCACAGGTTTCACGGCAAACCGCTGCACAATACAAGTGCATATTGATGGTGGGTTGCGGGCGGGCGCGCGCCTGTGTGAAGCTATCTAACGTAATGTCTCAGATCCTCATTACGGTAGATAGCTTCACACAGGCGCGCGCCTGCCCACAGTTGTATTGTGCAGCGGTTTGCCGTGAAACCTGTGTAAAAGTGTATAGATCTAGGCCTATTAATATCATTGTTTTCCCGAAAAATACTCCAAAAATAACAAGAAAATTGACACGAAATAGGTAATAAATATAACAACGTTGGTGATATTAAAAACGGATTCCGGGATTGATGCTCCATGATGCAGCACAGAGACTTTCACGAAATGATAGATATGAACAATAAATCCTCGGGAAGATGGACAACCTGTAAAAGATGGACAACCAGCGTGCGGATCGGGGAACCGTACACCTGCAGAGTGCCTAAGAAAAAAGAATTCCACAAAAATCTGTGGATGGTCCCTATTTTTTAGGATGTGTTTTGTCTGAGTTTACGAGGAAATCCTTGTTTATGCGTACGATCCAAACTAGAACTTTCGGCATTGAGCGCTGCACAGTGAGTTTACGCTCTCCCTATTGGTTGATCTGCTCAAGCGGCTTCAAATTTAAGTGAGAGAGGGCCCGCTTCAGCAGAGAGCGCAATGGCAATGCCAATAATCAATATTAAACATACAATGTACCAAAGGCCAAACACACTGACATGTCATGCATTATGCAGGTGACTTACTTCACACATAACTGACGCACACTATTGAAGCATAGGTACACACATACAATAGAATAAGCAACAAACATTTCAGTATAACTCGCAAGTTTCTACCTTCAATATGACGAAAATGAGAATTTTTAAAACTTCTGAAAGCCTTTAAATTACGTATTAAAATAACTTACTTTTTAAGGATGCTGATTTTTTTTTTTTTAATTAAAAATTTGACCGAAATATCATATGTTTGCATGGTGTCAGATCAAACAGAAAATTGCAAGCTTTCTGCGCTAATAAGTTATAATGTTGAGCGAATGGCAGCCAGCGATAGCCAATCAGAAGGACCCTGGTGTGGTCTACATTCCAAAACGTTGACCTCTTACGAGCGGTCGCTTTGTTGATTCTGGCTGCAATGCAAAGACACCCGTTATAGTTTGTACACAGGAAAAATATTGTTTGCGTTGCCAATTTGGTACTTTTACGATAATAGCGATTAGTGTAAAAATGCCTGAGCGCAGGGAGCTCGCTGAATTCAGCAAACTCTGTCCATGCACAGTTATACTAAACTGATCGATATCATCGTCGTGTAGTAAACTTGTACCAAATTGGCAGCGCAAACATTTGTTTTTTTGTTTTTTGTGTGTACAACGCATGTCCTTGCATTTGACAGCCAGAACAAACAAACCGAACTCTCGAAATAGGCCATCGTGTTAGCAATGTAAATTATCTAATTTCAGTTACCGTTAATTCATCTCCTAGCTGGGTCCTGGAAATAATACTTTTTTTGCGTCAGTAAACGTCACATGCTTTTTGAGGTTTCAAAGAAAACCACCCACAAATTTACATATTTTCCATGTGCCTTTCCTTCTCTTCTGTAGATGGAGTGACCAAACGCAGGTGGTCAAGATGATGGGAGATCAACTAATCCTTGAAGAGGATTATGATGAGAATTATAACCCCACAGAAGGAGGTAATTCATCTCAAATGTGATCAATGCTCTTAATATCCAATAAACTGGTAGTTACTAACGGATTCATAATTTACGCATATTTTCTAAAGAAAACTTATTTTTGGCAAACTGTAAGCTTGCCCAATGCTTGCCCGACATAGCAACAAGTAATGTATGCAGACTGGATTCCAAGTATTGTACTTTATTGATTAATAACAGGTTAATGGAATAACTCGTCACTAGGTCCCCAGGAAAGAAGAAACAGCCATAAATTTGAATATATGTTAGGAAAGCGGTCTAAGGGTACATAAGAACTTGACCTTTCTTTACTGATTCTGAACCTCAGGGAGTTACAAGTAATATATTGTTTTTTCTCAAAATGGTACTCATAAAGTGGTTAGAATATTAGAATCCTACTTCAATTATCCATATGATAATGAGATCTGTTCATCAGTGGATGAACACTTTAAGGCAATCTAATCATTAAAGGGAAGGTCAACCTAGGTAGCAAACTACTCTAGAGGAAAACAGAAAAACCAGAGAAGTAGACTGGTGAAAGTTTGAAGAGAATCGGACAAAAAGAGAGACAGTTTTGAATTTTTGAAAAATGTTCATGGATTCTTCAAATTGGCTGAATCAGTAATGTCCTTGTGATGTAGTGGTGGAAAACTTTCCCATTTGTTCTAAAATTCAAAATTACTAAAATATCAATTTTTCAAAAATGTATGACTCAGGATTGTCTATTCTCTTTAGGAGACCTAGAATAATATGCTATCCATAATATATTTTAAGTAGTGCCCCCAGGCCAAAGAAAAAGGCATCTAGGAGAAAAACAGAAGTTAATTATATTCTTGTACACAATTTGTACACTATATCTCAAGAACAACTAGAGGTATGAGCTTCAAACATTGTTATACATGTACATGTAGTTTGTATCATCATAGCATAAGAAGATGACCTAGTTAGATTTTAGGGTAAGTAGAACATAGGTCATAGAGGTCAATTTGTTAAATTGTAGGTATTACCCTTGATATCACAATATGTCAGCAACTTATTTAGGTGTGAGCTTCAAACATGGTGATGGTATTATTATAAGAAGATGATCCAATTACATTTTTGGGCTTGTAAGTCGAGATCATCATCATCCTCAGTTGACATTTGATTATAGGCTTTTTGTTTTCATCTTAATATGTCACCAATAATAATAATAATGATAATAATAAGTCCATCAATTTCCTATGCTACCTTTAGAGAGGCGACATAAAGGAGACGCTATTAGGTTTGTTTTGTTTAGCGAGATGTTATCATTTTGATCATTAAAAAAAGATCAGATATTGTGATGGAATTTGTTTATGTTCCAATTGCAGAGATTGTTGAATATGCCACTACAGTGATAGGCATAGACCCAGACACAGAACCTCATTTGATGTGGATTGCTAGGGAAGGCATCAGTGCACCACTACCAGCTGATTGGAAACCATGGTAACAACATTATCAATGCTTTCAGTTAAAAGGGGAAGTCCATTTTGATGAAGAGTAGAAAAATGAGAGAAACAGATTCATTGAAAGTTTTGGGAAATCTGATAAAAGATATTGAAGTTGTGATCAGTCCAACACAAATTTGTCAACTCCATGACTACTCTTGCAAGCATTTCTCCATGTCTTGTCTAAATAGATCAGAAATGTGGTAAAATTTCATTCTTCAAAAGAAACATTCATGTACCCAGCGAATATTATTGGTCACTTGTTTTCATACAGCCCTGTTTTGTAGCTTATAAATCAAAAGTTAACCCTGAACAAATTTCCCCATTTCAGATTATTATTATATTCCCATGGCAACCCTGTTGGACCTCTCCAAGACGAGGGACCGGGCATTGCAATTATTTCAACCCTGAAACAATGCTTGTCCATTATCTTATCAATATTTTTGGACAATATTAAGCCAAGAAAAATGGGCCCTTATAAATAAACTGTGTTTTTTAATCAAAATACTATAGAAATTGGTATTATTATTTTTGATAATGTATTTGTATTGCAGTCAAGACACATCTGGAGGGGACATCTACTATTTCAACTTCACCAGCGGTGAGAGTACCTGGGACCATCCTTGTGATGAGTTCTACCGGAAGATGGTCCAGGAGGAGAGGGATAAACCCAAAGCCACAGGAGGGGCGTCGACTGGAAAGAAGGAGGGGAAAAAGAAGAAGGAAAAGAAGGAAAAGAAAGATGGAGGAAAGAAGAATCAAGGTCTATCTTCTGTAAGTAGTGAATCCTTCTTGATATACATGGATGAATCTGACAAACGATGCTTTGGCATCATGCAGATAATAGTCTCTTTTCAGTTCACAGTTAAAGCCTATTCAGGAAGGCTGCGACGAGTACTCACACTGTTGACAAATACTCTGTATCAGATCTGGTAATATGCATCATGACTGTTTTTGTTCATAGTGATGTTTTTTGTGTTAAATGTTAAGTTTTGCAATATTTAGCAATTTTTTAGGCAGTTTGCCATGTCATGTCTTACTACCGGTAAACAAGGCCTAGGATAGGATATTACATAGTGTAGTTTAAACTTCCATATTAATTCTTTGGTCTCTCTCTCTCTCTCTCCCCTTCTCTCTGTCTCTCTCAATGTCTCTCTCTCTCTCTCTCTGTATTTCTCCATCTATTTCCTTGATATCTGTCTCTCTTCTTATATCCATCTTCTCACTGTCTCCCATACTCCTTCTCAATGTATTACAACGTAACTCTGTAATTTCTAAATGTACTAAACTATGGAATGCTCTTGAATCTGGTTTGAAACATACATTTCAAAAATTGCCTTTCAAATTTCAATTTCAATTTTTGAAAAACAAACCTTTATAAATATCTACTTGCTTCACATTTCTATTTTTCTTCCATCGTTGACAATTATGGACATACATGTATTCTTATAAAAATATATACATTTCTAATATTTACTTGTTTACTGTTTGTAATGTGATAATGATCTTCGTTTTGTTTTGTGCTTTGTTTGGATTCTGTTTTTGCTGTTTTCATTACTATGATTGTAAGGGGAATCGCTGTTTTTTCCCGATTCACCGGCTTTTAAATGCCATTCACTGGCTTTTTAATGCGACTTCCCAGACACAATTTTATTGTATATTATATCTTTGTATTTTATGAAATTAATGAATTGAATTGCGATTGAATGTCAGTTCTTCTCTTTTTGTTTTGGTTGACAGTCTCTTGGTCCCCTGAAGGACAGTGCTTTAGGATCACCCCTTGGCAGTCTGAAAGGCACAGGTCATCTTAGTACTCTAGGGATAGGGACACTCCAAGATCCAGGCAGCACACTAGGTTCTACAGCAGGGGTAAGTCTGAAAGGCACAGATCATCTTAGTACTCTAGGGATAGGTACACTCCAAGATCCAGGAAGCACACTGGGTTCTACAGCAGGGGTAAGTCTGAAAGGCACAGGTCATCTTAGTACTCTAGGGATAGGTACACTCCAAGATCCAGGAAGCACACTAGGTTCTACAGCAGGGGTAAGTCTGAAAGGCACAGGTCATCTTAGTACGTTAGGGATAGGGACACTCCAAGATCCAGGAAGCACACTAGGTTCTACAGCAGGGGTAAGTCTGAAAGGCACAGGTCATCTTAGTACTCTAGGGATAGGGACACTCCAAGATCCAGGAAGCACACTAGGTTCTACAGCAGGGGTAAGTCTGAAAGGCACAGGTCATCTTAGTACTCTAGGGATAGGGACGCTCCAAGATCCAGGAAGCACACTAGGTTCTACAGCAGGGGTAAGTCTGAAAGGCACAGGTCATCTTAGTACTCTAGGGATAGGGACACTCCAAGATCCAGGAAGCACACTAGGTTCTACAGCAGGGGTAAGTCTGAAAGGCACAGGTCATCTTAGTACTCTAGGGATAGGGACACTCCAAGATCCAGGAAGTACACTAGGTTCTACAGCAGGGGTAAGTCTGAAAGGCACAGGTCATCTTAGTACTCTAGGGATAGGGACACTCCAAGATCCAGGCAGCACACTAGGTTCTACAGCAGGGGTAAGTCTGAAAGGCACAGGTCATCTTAGTACTCTAGGGATAGGGACACTCCAAGATCCAGGCAGCACACTAGGTTCTACAGCAGGGGTAAGTCTGAAAGGCACAGGTCATCTTAGTACTCTAGGGATAGGGACACTCCAAGATCCAGGCAGCACACTAGGTTCTACAGCAGAGGTAAGTCTGAAAGGTACAGGTCATCTGAGTACTCTAGGGATAGGAACACTCCAAGATCCAGGCAGCACACTAGGTTCTACAGCAGGGGTAAGTCTGAAAGGCACAGGTCATCTTAGTACTCTAGGGATAGGAACACTCCAAGATCCAGGAAGCACACTAGGTTCTACAGCAGGGGTAAGTCTGAAAGGCACAGGTCATCTTAGTACTCTAGGGATAGGAACACTTCAAGATCCAGGAAGCACACTAGGTTCTACAGCAGGGGTAAGTCTGAAAGGCACAGGTCATCTTAGTACTCTAGGGATAGGAACACTCCAAGATCCAGGAAGCACACTAGGTTCTACAGCAGGGGTAAGTTAGTATGCTTTGAGGAGCATAGTTAACCCTTTCAGGGGGGTGTTTCACAAAGATTCTAAGTCAAACTTAACTCTAAGTTGGACTTAAATATTATGGAGAGCCATTTGTAGCCTTAAAATGAAATATATTCAAAAGCAACAATTTAAGTATTTTAGACTTTTCATAAATTCCACATCAAGAACATGAAATCTTTCATGATAATAGAAAATATGAATGATTTGAATCAACATGTTATGCCTTTTAAAATAACTTTTACAAAATATTTTCAATGATGCTAATGGCTTTCCATAACTTTTAAGTCCAACTTAGAGATAAGTTCAACTTAGGATCTTTGTGAAACACCCCCAGAACAGGATTTATTTCTATAGCTCAATGGATCACATATTCTTCCTCAAATTGGCAACATTGATATTTGTCTTTTATTGCTACAATTATAGAATAAAATGCAATGTCTCTGAAAACGATATAAACATGCTAGAATTTTGTCAAAATGTCTTTAAAATTGCGCGTCTTAACGCGTTGTCAATTTAAGGATTTTAGAACTTTATATATTCATGGAACATAAATGGATGCAGTGTGTGGAGAAATATTTCCCTTTCTTCTCCTGTATCTAGTATATTTTTTAGGGCTCTGAATAAAAAGTTATTGAGCCAAACCATAAATTGTGGAATGATTGTTGTGAAAGAGTTAACACTATTACTATCAAAAGTGTCCCATCCCCGTTGATTTACACATTTCAAGAATTCATGGTTCTGTAATTGAAGATTTTTATTTTGATTCAGGGAATGCAAACATGTGTTTGATTGAAAGTCCATGTATCGTTCTTTTTTTCTTCAGATGAAAGACACAGGATTTCTCAAGAAGTCGTTGGAAAGCAAACCATTGTCCATAGCCGGTAACAGGGAAGAGAATATACAGATGTTACCAGACTTCTCAGAAGATGTAAGTTAATACAGATATTTTCAGAGCCCTCTTTCACAGAAACTTGTTACCAATAAAAAATACTGAATGTCTATGACGAATTTGCTCTCGGCCACTCAAATGCCACGATTTCATATGACATTTACCTGTATTGCAACTTGTTACTAATAACAAATGCTGAATTTCTATGACAAAGTTGCTCTCGGCCAATCGAATGCCACAGTTTCAGTAGCTCGTGACAGTTATTGTAACTTGTTATTGATAACAAATTTCATGGAATACCCACAGGACCCTGGTTCATTTATTTTTGAGACATTTATTTCAGCCTTTATTTTGTCAAAAATGTAGAGTTAGAGTTAGTGTTGCAATAAAGGTGTTGTTTTTTCTAATGTAAGATGGAATATAGTTTTTTGGTCTGAAGTTGGAGTTAGGAATTACATTTTTTGTTGGAAATTGACTGAAGAGATTGTCGCTGTGTCATAGAACTGTTCTAGATATATATTTGTATGCTCCATATATGAGTTGAACTTTAACATACAATGTACATGTATGAGGGGCACCATTGGTTTGAATAAGTTGAAAACTACACAATTGTCAGGGTACACTACATGTATGTAATTCAACCGTTTGAAAATTGGAGATATTTTCATCACAGCATTCTTAAGTTGGTGGAATGATTCCTATTTTCAGGCCTTGAAATTTAGTTTCGTCTTTTAAAAACAAAAATGTAAAAAGTATACAAAATAGACTAATTTTGGCTGTGAAAGTAAGGCAGGTATGTATTTTTTAAGCTAGAAAGGTATAATCTTATACAGTAACTGCTTATCCCTACATGTGTATGTTTCAGTGGAGGAAAGTTTGACTAAAAACAAAATAACATTCATACATTATTCATGAGAAATTTCCCCCACTTGTCTACATATCTACAGTTATTATCACATTTATTTATGTTGCTTTGTCAAACAGGAGCCGACGCCAAGACTAAATCTCTCTCTTGACCTTCAAGATATTGGTCAGCTTGGTTATGAGGTAGGAATGATCTAATTTGTTTTCTTTCTATGTCTGTCTCCTTTTTTTTTATTGCTGTATACAGAGCCGTTAAAGTAAAATACATAAACAGGGCCATGATACACGGTGCCTAGGTGCCTGAAATCTGAATCTGGGCCTGTCTAATAAAGAGCTGATATTAATCGCAACTTATTTGCAATTGATATCAATTGCAACTATGTACATGAGAGATAGGAGACTGTAAACTTGCAATTGATTGGAGGACTCATGATTTGATTCAATCGTGACTAAGACGACTCTTAAAATTTCAGAATTTGTAACGTATGGTTCATGAATACAGATCATAAAACACTCAATCTGGACTCCCTGCAGGGTGCAGGCCAGCTAAGTGTGGGGTCTTTGAGTAATTAAAATGACATATCAATATTGGGGAGTTCATGTTATTCTTTCTCATCTGTCTTATTGCCTTAAACAAAGCAGGTCAAGTACAATTTTGCTTTAAAACATAAACTGATAATGTGGACTATTTTTAAAAGGTTTAGTGCAACAACAAAAAACTGTCAGATTCAATATGTCAGTCATTTTATGTGACAAATACTTACATGTAGTCAATCGCATAGTACGCATACATATCTTTTGATGAAAGAATTCCCTTAGTCCCAGGAAAATTGATGCTAATTTCGGGGTGCTCTTGTTTAATAGCATTAATGTGGTGCTTGTAATTTTTGTTATTACATACTAATATATCGATTGGCTGTCTGTTTTGTTGCTAGGAATCAGAAGCAAGTGAGCCAGCATTAAAGCATCTGCAGCCCTCTGATGAGGATAGTGATGAAGATGATGTCAACGTGGTAAGAATTATCCCATTTCATTTCATATATTTTTCGGTTCTGAATACATAGTAAAGTCAGTATGCATTAAAGCCACACTCTTCTACTTGTAGCTACTGGCTCCCTCTATATAGAAAACTTCCCCAATCGGTGCCTGTTGGTCCCCCATGATCCTCTTTTTCTTATGTTAATTGAGAGCTGAGATAATGAGATAGCCACCTGTTAGTGACCTTGCTGTGTGGTCTAATCCCTTCTGGCTGAACTAGTACAGCTGGCCTTTGAGACATACAGGGACAAATATAAACTTTTTTTAAACAGAACTGGCCAGGGCTCCAAGATAACCATAGCTTGGTGCCTTGTGAGCCCTGACAATGAAATAAATCAAAAGACATAACTTAGGGGGTTCCTGGGAGGTGTTTCACAAAGACTAAGATCGACTTTAAGTTGGACTTAACTATTGTTCTTTGATTTTGATAAATTAAAAAAATATAGAAATTATTAATTATCATGAAGACTATCAAGGTTATGTAGCAAAACTTGTGGTTGTTCCTAAATTCTTTCTATATAACATGTACATGTATTTGTTATTGTTAAGCCTGCTCACATATATCTTGGTGATAGATTAGTATACAAATAATACACAGCAGTGAGGGCATTAGTAAGAATTACCCACACAAGGTACCTTTGGAAAAGTCTAACATGCCCGAGGCGATAGCCGAGGGCATGTTAGACTTTTTCAAAGGTACCGAGTGTGGGTAATTTTATAATGCCCGAACAAAATGATGTGTATTATTTGTTTTATAAAATTATGACTTGGATCCTTGTTATTTGATCAATCACCCTCATATCAAACTCAAAGGCCCAAATTCACAAAGGAGGTTTAAATCTAACCCATAGTTTAAATCCTCATTTACATAACCCATGGTTTAAAATAAGCGCAAATTAGCGTACCATGCCTTGCCCGCGTCTAATATTGGACCTCTGACTTGTGTCGTGCTTATGATAGCAACGACAAGCTAGATGTGTTAATGACCGGTCATTACCCAAATTACGCGTTAGGCAAAATAAATGCCTGGTCACGTGTACGCTTTCAACCAATCATTTGATTAGGATTTACGTCATTATCTTATGATACAAGATACTTCTTCACATGCATCCCTTGTGTAGTAAACCACTCAGTGTACTTAAAAGCATCTTTCATATATGTAAACTTCTAAATCCGGTAATTTATTATATTTTTAAACATAAAGGTGAGTTCTGGTAAAAAAAAGAAAATGAATTCTCACAGAATCCAACAAAACTTACACTGAATGTAATTTGCCAAACAATTTTGGTAGAAAATGTATACTGACTGAGTAATGAGCATAGAAAGATTAGGAAATCAAGGTTAGTAGCCCCGACACCATTTGTGTAGTCCCATATACATCTTTCTGTGTACAGTGCTTGTTACTTTACCAAGACTGGGCCAAATTTATTATGATTTTGATGCCTCCAGAACTTTGCAGTACATACCAATACTTACATGCTACATGATCAACTTTTTCTGATCCATTCCACACCTTTTCTTTCACAATGCAATCGAATGACCAGAACTCACCTTTATCTTTAATATGACAAATCCTTCTAACATGTAACCTTTTAACAGTAAGATGAACTCCACCCTCTCAATTACAAAACATTCAGAAGTTCACCTGAACTACTTACTGCCAAGACCTCACACCTTGCGTTAACTTGTGTTACATTTTTTCTAAATTCACAGTCACGATTTATCCTAATCTATGGTTTGCTGTTTGGTCTACAACCAGTTTGTCTATTTCCCAATTGGTCTATTCCCATATGGTCGACACACAGCCCATGTACTATCCGCACGGTCCAATAATCATTGCATGCAATTATCATTTGGTCTAAATTCCAGTCAGTCTAAGTAATGCCCATTTTGTCTACCATACATAAGGTCTAATATAATAATTTAATCATAACTAATAATAATCATTTAATCATCCATAAGCATCCCCATGTCCAATGGCCAATGATACACTTACACTGTATATGATTACCGGGATTATGTAAATTTTAAAGGTATAGACCAGTTCTGGTCATGCGATTGCATTGTGAAAGAAACGTTGTGGAATCGATCAGAAATGGTTGATCATCTAGCATATAAGTATTGGTGTGTACTGCAAGGTTCTGGAATCATCAAAATGATAAGAAATTTGGCCCAGTCTTGGTAAAGTTACAAGCACTATACACAGAAAGTTGTATATGGGACTACGTGACACGTGCACAATATCTATCAGGTCCAAATATATATTATAATTTACCAATTATATCAATAAGTAGGCAGTTTCTCTGCAAAATTTGTATCATCACGTATTAGTAAAAACATATTCTGTCACATGATTGGTAATAAGAGCTTCCATTTCATTTTTTGAGAGGGAGGCGTTTCCAAAACTGGTCTGTACCTTTAATTCCAAAAGGAGCTAAATCCACTTTTGATGGAAATTGAGTTATTGATATTTTCCGTCTTTCAACAAAATTATTTACCTAAATTTGGGGAGCAATTTTGAAAAAATGCAACTTCTAATATCACTTTTCCAGATACGCCTGTACAACATCTGGTAAACAAATTCTTTATTCTCCGAAGTTACAAAAATGGATATACCGGTAGCTCCTTTTGGAATAAAACTCTTTATATGTCTTCTTTTGACCAAATTTCTCTCAGGACTTTGGTATTGATGCTAACCTGTCCAAACGTCTAGGTCTAATGGATGCTGACAGCCTGATGCCTTCTACCAGTCCAGATCCCCCCAAATCAATGGTAAGTGTATGCTCTTCGGTTCTGAGTACAGTTCTGTATAGCCACAATGTATTTACATCCAATCAGGTTGGTTATCTAGGCAGGGATCCGTTGCATAAAACTTACCATTGATGGTAACTTTGCCATCAATGGCAACTACCATGGTAACAGGGCTCAACAGCCAATCAAAATCAAGGTTTCCATGGCCAGATCATTTCAAACCGTATGTAACCAATTTTGCATGCAAGTTGTTATGGACATTTCTGAAAGGTATGTTGACTATTGTATTGGGTCTGTGAGGTCGAAGGTCACAGGATCATGTAGGCAGAGGCATACTAGAGACGCAGTCTTATTCACCTTGTTTTGTCCTGATTTTGCATGAAATTGATTGTAAAGAAAACTTTTGATATATTATTTTGTTGTAAACACTGATTTTCTAATATGTAGTTCACTATTTCTTTATTAAATGGAATGTTAGCAGATTTTGCCTCACACAATCACACAACATCATCTGGGCCCTATTTCATAAAACATTATCACCAATAACAAATTACTATAACTGTTATAAGCTACTGAAATCGTGGCATTTGATTGGCTGAGAGCAAATTCGCCATAGAAATTGAGTATTTTTCATTGAAAAAACAAGTTTTATGAAACAGGCCCCTGGAAACAGATGAATTACTATATTATAAAACACTCTTTGTTAGATATGAGTTATTAAATTTCATATTCACTTCCTAATAAAGATGGAAATTTTGTTTTCATAACTCTTTTAATAGTAAGAGATTGAATAATATTTGTTGAATGTCTCCCTCTCCAGTATTTGAAGAGTTCAAAGAAAGGAGCTGAGAAAGGACCGTCGTCTAGACCTCCTCTATCCCTGGACTCCTCTTTAGACAGCCCTCGAGTACCAGACCTAGGATACTCAGGATTAAAGGTAAATGACACAGTTTATTGCCGTTTGGTCTACAGCCAGTTTGTCCATTACCCAATTGGTCTATTCCAATATGATCTACACCCAGCTCGTCTACTATCCACATGGTCTAATAATCATTTGGTCTAATGACTATTATTACTTATGATTAAATGATTATTAGACCATATTGATAAAAGACAAAATGGTAATTAGACTGACTGGAAATTAGACTAAATGAGCAAAGACCAAATGGGTTGTTGGCTCTTTGGAGATCGGACCAAATAGAAATTATACCAAATGACTATCAGCCTTAATGGCCATTAGACCAAATAATAAGTAGTCGAAATGATTATTAATTATTATTATTATTATTATTATTATTATTATTATTAATTTTTATTTAATTTGAAAATTTCATTGACCTATTTCTTGTAAATGATCAAGGATGATTCTTGAATGATCAGTTATTTCATGGGGATACCAATTCATTTGTATTTTACCTGTTTATATGCTCGTGTATTTATCTATTTTGTTTTTGATGCTGTTATTTGTTTTATTCTTACCAAACAGGGCCTCATGGAAGACCACCAAATTGGTGATATGTGCCACCCTGTATAAATATCAGAAATAAATAAATAAATAAATTATTAGCAATGTGGATAGCAGATGGACTGGATGTAGACCATATACATGTAGGAGTAAACGAACTGTATGTAGACCGAACGGAAATCCAGACATGGCACAAGTTTAACAAATATTTCATGCAAACAGGAGTTTCTGGTTTTACATACCTGCCAACCCTTCCAAATAATCCGGAATATTCAGATTTTCTGGGGCAATTTGAGAGGTCAAGTATTGTATTGAATGGCTGCATGATCAAGCAGTGAATTTGTATTCTCTTTTTTGTACAGATTTACTGCGTATTGCCAGTTACACTGCCGCTGCATATGCGAACGCCTTTTAAGGGTACAGGTTTCTTATTTTCGAAGGCATACCATGCTAGAAATGCCTATTTCTTATTTTCAATGCTGACAGGTATGGTTATAGACCGATTTAAATCATTCTTTGTTTTAATTTGCATCAGATGGGTGCAGTGCCATTCGGATCCTCTGTCCCGTCATCATCCGCTCTCCTTCCCAAACTTGACACTGTGAAACTGCATAGAGAAGCTAAGGAGGAAGAAGAGAAACTCAAGGCTAGCATGGAGGAGAATTTAGAGTCAAAGTAAGCATAGTGTCCTGTGGATGTGATGGATGAAGTCAAAACTCTATGTAGTAATGGAGCCCGGCCCCCCCACTTAGTGTTATTTAGGGTATGCATATGCTTGTACCCTCTTTTTGAAAGCACCCCCTATCTGAGGACTGCCAACATTTCCGAACCCCCCTTTCGCGGGCTTTTCGCGGGCTTTTCCTGCCTTGGAGACCCCCCTAAATCAGGAAAAATGCTCAATGTACCCCCCTAAATTCGGAATAATTTCTCAGGAGTTCAAAGAGATGAGAGAAAAAAAGAAAGAAAAATACCCCCTTTTTAAAGAAATCTCTGGGTGAAAAGTCAAATACACCCCTTTTTTTACAATTCTCGGGCCGGACTTTGTCGCACGAAAAGTACCCCTTTACCGGACATTTTGGCAACACGCATGCGGTCATTCTGACCTCTGAGTGGGGGGGCCGGGTAATGGAGGCTTTACTTTTTCCCTCCTTTTTTTAAACAATGTCTTGAGTTTGATGTTGAGCTGTAGTTTCCATGAAGTGATTATCACAAAAATTTTGTATAGCTGCCCACCATTCCTATCCTTAAAGGTAATACAAAGTTTTGGTATGGGGTTAAAAATTTGGTTCAAATGAACATATTGGAAGCATATGCAATCATACAATATTCAGTGATTGTTGTCGCGGTTGAAATCGAGTCTAAAGTTATAAAATTGTAAATAATGGGACTCTTTATAATGTATAGCTCCCTCTCAAGGTCAAGATATTAATTAAGCTACAAAACAATGTTTCCTGACTAAAATCGACCGATTAGCTGTTCCCGTTTGGAAATTATATATCACAAATACATATTCTGAGATTTTCATGGTCGCAGCTATTATTGTACAGCTGTAGGCGCTATTTTGAATTTATCAAAATTTACCCGGAGCACCGGTAAATATTTATATTCAATTTATCTCGAAAGCAGAAGTGTTTTAGAGGCTAAATTTTCTAGTGCTTATAGTACATCCACAGGGGCATCCAAATATATCAAAATTGTAAAGAATCACTATTCACCCAATTTTCAAATTTCCCAAAACTTTGCATTACCTTTAAGAATGATTCCTATTTACTATTACTGTTTTGAACCCTAGATTCCTCTCTTTTTCTGAAATATTCTGTGTGAAAAGTATATAAAATGTGCTGTATTCCTACTTTTTCCTTGAGAGATTCCTAATTTTTGGTGTGAAAGGTTGGCAGAGAAACTTGAAGGGGTTGCTGAACAGGAGAGAGGAGATAAAGAAGGAAGAGATCGTGATGGATCTGGAGGTGTAGGAGAACAAAGTAACAGAAGAGCAGCAGTGGTTCAGACCAATGAGGAACGTCTAGAGGTCCAAGGAGCTTGAAGTTCATTGTTTATTTGTTTATTCCTTTCATTACAGTGGCCTCTACACCACTTTAGATTGATTTTCGCATCAGGTATTTATTTTTTTCAGGAGTAAGGAGTTAAGGAAAAAATGTAGAAAAAGTTAAGGAAAGAGCAGGAGAAGTATCACAAGTTAATGAGAGTCTCTAAAAACTGATGAGGGAGAGTAAAGATGTCGATATTGGTTTTATTCTTAATTACTGCTATTTATGCAGCATTATGTACGTTTTGCATCATATCATTATTTTTTCAGGAGAGAAGAGATGAAGGAAGAGTTGGAGAGGGAGCTCGAAGAGGAGGAGACAAAGTTAAGGAAGGAGCAGGAGAAATCTCTCAAACTGATGAGGGAGCGTTTGGAGAAGGAGCTTGAGGATGCTAAGCTGGAGCTCCTTGAAGACAAGGAGGATAATCTCAGACAGCTCAAGGAGGAGGCTCATAAGGAGGAGGAGAGAGAAGAGGAGGCACTCAACAAAGAGAAACAGAAGAGCATCAGGTTTGTGAACAAATCATAACATTTGAAGATGCATAACAGTGGGCTCTCATGGGAAATTTAACACCATTTGGGTGTTTACCCAATAACAGGTGTTGTCCATCACCAGGATTAGCCTTCAGTTTCAGGACGAACAAGCCTTATGTAATGCTCTGCATTTTCTAGGTTGTGTTTGATAGTGACTTGAGGAAGATAACTATATGAATCTTGTGTTTGATAGTGACTTGAGGAAGATAACTGTATGGATCTTGTGTTTGATAGTGACTTGAGGAAGATAACTGTATGGATCTTGTGTTTGATAGTGACTTGAGGAAGATAACTGTATGGATCTTGTGTTTGATAGTGAATTGAGGAAGATAACTGTATGGATCTTGTGTTTGATAGTGACTTGAGGAAGATAACTGTATGGATCTTGTGTTTGATAGTGACTTGAGGAAGATAACTGTATGGATCTTGTGTTTGATAGTGACTTGAGGAAGATAACTGTATGGATCTTGTGTTTGATAGTGACTTGAGGAAGATAACTGTATGGATCTTGTGTTTGATAGTGAATTGAGGAAGATAACTGTATGGATCTTGTATTTGATAGTGACTTGAGGAAGAGCGTAAAGGAGGACACAGAGGAGGAGGAGGCCATGTTAATGGAAGGAAAGTCAGATGCAATCAGGAAGCTTAAAGAGAAAATCAAGAAAGAACAACAGGTTGCAGAGGACAAAATCAGGTCAGTTGTAGCCTATGTGAAATAAATTGATTACTGGCTTTCCATGCTTTCTTTTCAATGAAGAAGAGGGTTTTTCTTTTTTATTTAACATTGTCATTTTTCTTTCACATACAAATGAAACCATGTCAAGGTGAAATTGCAGTATATTATTTTATGGATCCTCCCTTAATATACTTCAAAACAAAAACCATCGTTTATTCAAAAGTAAAAATGAAAGAACTTTGAATGACCTTTACTTGGCTTTTTGGCTCATTACAATTGCTTTCTTTTCACAGTTTATTGCTGCCATAGTTGCTTTAATCTCCCTTGATGAATATTGACTGATATGATGGTATCATATTATAATTGAACATGAAATAGGATTAATTTATTACTTATTAAAGGAGCTACACAAAGAAAATTCACTAACAACTGATAATTAGAACAAATTACATATGGATGGAAAGATTTTCTCTTGAAAAACACGAATAATTTGCTGAGAAATCATATAGATATCATGGAAAGGCGTAAAATGCAATTTTTCAAGACCCTTCTTAGACCCCCAAGCGCCCCCGAACGTAAGCCAAACACACGAGCGTAGCGAGCTCTGAATAGTGACGTCACACACTGGACAAACAGCTCAGTGCCGTGTAGCAGTCTGCAGCTAGCCAGCCGTGTCCCGTATGTGACGTCACAAATATTGACGCTCTATAAAGGACCGCTGATTAAGGCAGAAAATCTGGATCTCAAAACTAACATTTTTGAGAGTTGATTACTGCGGGCCCCAAACATATTTTGAAGAAAAGAGTTGTTGTATTTGATCAGCAAGGCTTCCCCTTCGCAATGATATGAGTTTTGCATCAATTCAAAACACTTTTGATTCTTTGTGTGGCTACTTTAAGCATCTGTTGTGCAAAAACACGCTTTCTGTACTTGGGGCAATGTTTAATAGCATATAACCCTTTATCTTATTCCCGAACTTGTGCCTAATATGAGTGATGCTTATTGAAAATGATATAATCTGGATTAATATAGCGCTTAATATGAAGAAAAAAATGTGCACCATCTCCACTCCCTGGGGAGTATTCCTACCATATGGTCACCATGAGTGCAAATTGCAATTACTAGCACAAAGGCTTTTGTCATCCTACCAGGTCCCCATTTCTCTGCTAGCTATGGAGTGGCAAATATACAGATTAATACCTTACCACAAGACATTAGTGCTGTGTCGAACCCACAGCCTTTGCATTTCAAACTACGAAACCTCTAAATAGTGGATATATAGTGTTAATTTAATTGACTGGCTCGATTTAGTATCTTTTTCCTTATCATTAACGGTGCTGATAATATTGACTATTTCCTTATATGTTGTACCATCATCTATCAGGGAAGACAAGGATAAAGCACTCGAGACTCTGAGAGATGAGGTTAGAGATCTAAGAGAGAAGGAAGAAGAGAAACTGGAAGAAGAGAAGAGGAAAGCAATGGATAAAATCAAGAAGGAAGTAGCATCATACCAGGAAGAAAAGATGGCTGATTTGAAGAAGGATCATGAAAAGGTACATGTAATAATAATAATATTTAGCTTTTATATAGCCCTTAATACAATGTCTCTAAGCGCTTTACAAATATACTATTACCCCGGTCATTGGATTCAGTGCTTGCCCGCACACATTGTGTGCACAATCTCCACTCCCTGAAGAGCATTCCAGTCAGGCGTTACTTGATGCTCATAAACTGTTTGACCAACAATGACGGTCGCATCCTACCGGGTACCCATTTTACACCTGGGTGGAGAGTAGCAAGTGCAGGTTAATATCTTGCCAAAGGATATTAACATTCATGCCAGTATTCAGAAAAGCATATGAACCAGTGTGTGTATATTGGGTTTTTACAGATGTGTATCAATCAGATGTGATTATTTACGTCTGGGGACCGACCTTTAAACGTCACCATCCGAAAGACGTGACTCAGCTTCGAACCTGCGTCCTTGGCTGAATCAGTTTTGAACCTGCGTCCTTGGCTGAATCAGTTTGTAACTTCCACTGTTAGCTGGATTACAGGCGCACGCCACAACGCCTAGTTAAACCACATCATGAACCACATCATGACCCCATCTTATAAAGATTCGTGATTGATCCCGATCGATTAAAGTCTTAAATTCAATTGTAAACCTTCAAAATCCTCTCTCTTTAGTACAGAGTTGCAAATGAGAGATTGATGAAAGTTCTAAATTCAATTGTAAACTCCTAAAATCCTATCTTTTTAGTACAGAGCTGTGATAGATTGATGAAAGTCCTACAATCAACTATTAACTCACAAAACCCTGTTTCTTTAGTACAGAGTTGGGATTGATTAGATTCAATCGTAGCTCTTTAAAATAGGGGGTCGGGCTTAACCAATTATCAATTACAGTATGTAGAGTCCAGTAATTTACGAAGCATGAAATACCAATGTCATCCTCGTCATCCCATGAAACTACCTTGATTAGGTAACTAAATGAATTTTAATTAAAAACTATGTTCATGCAATTTCAAAATGGTCTTTCCTTTTTATTCAGAATTTAGTTTACCATGCGTTCTACTCTCCAACTCTAATTTAATTTTGGAAGACATAATTGTGCAATATCATGAGATTAGAAAATATGATCATAGGCTACATGTATTTCCTAGGTTGAGGGTTTAGAAACATCTGTTAGAAAATGCTATTTTTATAATTTTATATGGCGGCCAGGCTGTTTTTAACAAATTAGATAGAGAGTTAATTTTTGATTGTACATGTGAATTACTGAAATGTAAAGCCAATCAATTCGTACATGAACATGTATTGGTATAAAAAACAGTGAGTAAAGATTCATGCTAAAACAATAAATGTGCTATAAATTTCTTTTACCATACAGTATATTAATAAATTTTAAAAAGCAGGAAACATCCATAGGGATTCATACTTGTATTGCAACTGTACATTGTATGATTTGTTTTTTCCTTAGGATTTAGAAAAGCTGAAAGAAAAGCTCCAATCTGAGCAGCAGGCTTCACTAGACGACTTGAAGAAGACGTATGATGAGGAGATAGACAAGAAGAAGACTGAAGCTAGTCAAAGACACAAACGGGTTGGTTCCAAAACAAATGCTCTCTAGAAATTATGTTTACAATAATTGTTGTGTTATCGTTTTTGTATGATTGAGACAAATAAAATCACCCCCACAAAGTTATCTCTTTAGAATCCACTTGAAAGATTGTACTGTGGAACATTGGCCCTGTTTTATAAAAACTTGTTATCAATAAGAAATGCTAAAAATTCTATGACAAATTTGCTTTCAGCCAATCAAATGCCATGATTTCAGTAGCTTATAACAGTTATTGTAACTTGTTATTGATAACAAGTTTTATGAAACAAGGACCTTGTTTTACCTGCAAACTTTGCACTATAGAATTTAATTTGTTACATCAGGCCCCGTCTTACAAAGACGTCCTCCAATTAATTGCAAGTTTACAGTCTCCTTATCTCTTGTGTACATAGTTGGGATTGATATCAATCAGATAGGCCCTTGGGATATAGAATTCTGGCAGGGTGGTGTTTAATCAAGAAATTATTTTTGCATCAATCTTTTTATCTTGCCTCCCCATTGACACATTATCTTGTACTGCTATTAATCAAAACTATTTTATTAGGCAGGACCTTGGTGTCCTTTTACTATCAGAGTTAACACAGAAAATAATAATCGTTTTTAAAAACATGCAGTATAAAGAGTGGAGAGCAGCAAAAGTACCTTCTTTTAAAGGTAGGCGTTACTACTGCAGCTAGAAGGGATTAGACCACACAGCGAGCCATCGAGGTCACTGTGACAGGTGGCTATCTCATTAACTCAGCTCTCATTTAACATAAGAAAAAGAGGATCATGGGGGACCAACAGGCACCGATTTGGGAAGTTTTCTATATAGAGGGAGCAAATAGCTACAAGTAGGACAGTGTGCCTTTAATAGGATTTTGTTATTACAAAATCCTATGAAAAGAAGGTACTTTTGCTGCTCTCCACTCTTTATATTGCATGTGAAACCTGCATATAAAGACCGCTCAAGGGAAACAATAAAAGTTGTCTCTTTGTACAGGTTCCGTTAGTTTATGTGTAAACGAGAAATCACTTTCAATGGAGACAAAAATGTGGTCTTTATAGAGGGGTGGTCTTTCTATACAGGTGAGAGTTCTTTGTAATGAGGTTCCACTGTATTATTTATTTGTGTGTGTAGGAGATGGATGATATTTTATCTGCTCTGCGTGAGAATCAGGATGAAGAGAGAAGGAGAGAGGAGGAGAAGCTGAGATTAAGTCGTGATAATCAGGCTGCTATTAGAGACATGGAAACAGGGGTAAGATTCATCATTCTCTACTACATTTAGTATTTCATTGTAATATTAATAATTCGGCTCTTGTATAGCGCATATACATTATAACGTCTCTATGCGCTTCCAAAGAGCATTGGAAATTATTACCCTGGTTTTAGCGTGGCTGCCATTACGGCACTTGAGCACTTCAAGGAATTAATTCCTGCCAGGTACCCGTTTACCTCACCTCGAATGTCTTGCCAAAGGACATTAGTGCCGCGGCGGGACTCGAACCGCAGACCTTGTGATCCACAGTCCGGTGACATATCCACTCTACCATGACACCTCTATTTTATATTATATGTTAATGATAATAATAATGGTAATAGTATGTCTTGTTTACCCGAGGTTGCTCCCCCCCCCCCCCCTCCCCCAGGGCCCTGCAATCATATGAATAACCATGCTTTTGCCGAGCTGCCATGAAAAGGTGCTCAAGCATTAAACAAATTTCTTGCTACTGAGTACCCATTAACCTCAACTAGGGGGAGTGTGGCAAATGTTGATAAATGTCTTGCCTAAAGACATTAGTGCGGTAGCAGGACACAAACCGTTGGTTTTGTTCACTTCAGACATTAATTTCCTATACTATGTACTAAACATTTTCTGACAATTTCAATGATTGTTTTTTGTTCTTATTCTCTGAGACAAAAATTGATAGGCAATTCATTCACTTTCACATTTAATAGTCATCGCTGTATGGGCTGTGATCATGTTCCCCTTTGTGTTTTGAATGCGTAGATGGATAGCGTTCTTCAGGAACGAAGACAAGCAATGAAGGAGGAGCATCAGAAGGAGATGGAGAAGATGAAGAAGGAGCATGAGAAGAAGATCAGAGATATGACCAGAGAGCTCCAAGATGCAGTAAGTTTAGTATACAGTGTGAGAAGAAGATCAGAGATATGACCAGAGAGCTCCAAGATGCAGTAAGTTTAGTATACAGTGTGAGAAGAAGATGAGAGATATGACCAGAGAGCTCCAAGATGCAGTATTTTTAGTATACAGTGTGAGAAGAAGATGAGAGATATGACCAGAGAGCTCCAAGATGCAGTAAGTTTAGTATACAGTGTGAGAAGAAGATGAGAGATATGACCAGAGAGCTCCAAGATGCAGTAAGTTTAGTATACAGTGTGAGAAGAAGATGAGAGATATGGCCAGAGAGCTTCAAGATGCAGTAAGTTTAGTATACAGTGTGAGAAGAAGATCAGAGATATGACCAGAGAGCTCCAAGATGCAGTAAGTTTAGTATACATTGTGAGAAGAAGATCAGAGATATGACTAGAGAGCTCAAAGATGCAGTAAGTTTAGTATACAGTGTGAGAAGAAGATCAGAGATATGACCAGAGAGCTCCAAGATGCAGTAAGTTTAGTATACAGTGTGAGAAGAAGATGAGAGATATGACTAGAGAGCTCAAAGATGCAGTAAGTTTAGTATACAGTGTGAGAAGAAGATCAGAGATATGACCAGAGAGCTCCAAGATGCAGTAAGTTTAGTATACAGTGTGAGAAGAAGATGAGAGATATGACTAGAGAGCTCCAAGATGCAGTAAGTTTAGTATACAGTGTGAGAAGAAGATGAGAGATATGGCCAGAGAGCTTCAAGATGCAGTATTTTTAGTATACAGTGTGAGAAGAAGATGAGAGATATGACCAGAGAGCTCCAAGATGCAGTAAGTTTAGTATACAGTGTGAGAAGAAGATCAGAGATATGACCAGAGAGCTCCAAGATGTAGTAAGTTTAGTATACAGTGTGAGAAGAAGATGAGAGATATGACCAGAGAGCTCCAAGATGCAGTAAGTTTAGTATACAGTGTGAGAAGAAGATGAGAGATATGACCAGAGAGCTCCAAGATGCAGTAAGTTTAGTATACAGTGTGAGAAGAAGATCAGAGATATGACCAGAGAGCTCCAAGATGCAGTAAGTTTAGTATACAGTGTGAGAAGAAGATCAGAGATATGACCAGAGAGCTCCAAGATGCAGTAAGTTTAGTATACAGTGTGAGAAGAAGATGAGAGATATGACCAGAGAGCTCCAAGATGTAGTAAGTTTAGTATACAGTGTGAGAAGAAGATGAGAGATATGACCAGAGAGCACCAAGATGCAGTATACAGTGTGAGAAGAAGATGAGAGATATGACCAGAGAGCTCCAAGATGCAGTAAGTTTAGTATACAGTGTGAGAAGAAGATGAGAGATATGACCAAAGAGCTCAAAGATGCAGTAAGTTTAGTATACAGTGTGAGAAGAAGATCAGAGATATGACCAGAGAGCTCCAAGATGCAGTAAGTTTAGTATACAGTGTGAGAAGAAGATGAGAGATATGACCAGAGAGCTCCAAGATGCAGTAAGTTTAGTATACAGTGTGAAAAGAAGATGAGAGATATGACTAGAGAGCTCCAAGATGCAGTAAGTTTAGTATACAGTGTGAGAAGAAGATGAGAGATATGACCAGAGAGCTCCAAGATGCAGTAAGTTTAGTATACAGTGTGAGAAGAAGATGAGAGATATGACCAGAGAGCTGCAAGATGCAGTAAGTTTAGTATACAGTGTGAGAAGAAGATCAGAGATATGACCAGAGAGCTCCAAGATGCAGTAAGTTTAGTATACAGTGTGAGAAGAAGATCAGAGATATGACCAGAGAGCTCCGAGATGCAGTAAGTTTAGTATACAGTGTGAGAAGAAGATCAGAGATATGACTAGAGAGCTCAAAGATGCAGTAAGTTTAGTATACAGTGTGAGAAGAAGATCAGAGATGTGACCAGAGAGCTTCAAGATGCAGTAAGTTTAGTATACAGTGTGAGAAGAAGATGTGAGAAGAAGGTCAGAGATATGACCAGAGAGCTCCAAGATGCAGTAAGTTTAGTATACAGTGTGAGAAGAAGATGAGAGATATGACCAGAGAGCACCAAGATGCAGTAAGTTTAGTATACAGTGTGAGAAGAAGATCAGAGATATGACCAGAGAGCTTCAAGATGCAGTAAGTTTAGTATACAGTGTGAGAAGAAGATGAGAGATATGACCAGAGAGCTCAAAGATGCAGTAAGTTTAGTATACAGTGTGAGAAGAAGATCAGAGATATGACCAGAGAGCTCCAAGATGCAGTAAGTTTAGTATACAGTGTGAGAAGAAGATGAGAGATATGACCAGAGAGCTCCAAGATGCAGTAAGTTTAGTATACAGTGTGAGAAGAAGATGAGAGATATGACCAGAGAGCACCAAGATGCAGTAAGTTTAGTATACAGTGTGAGAAGAAGATCAGAGATATGACCAGAGAGCTTCAAGATGCAGTAAGTTTAGTATACAGTGTGAGAAGAAGATGAGAGATATGACCAGAGAGCTCAAAGATGCAGTAAGTTTAGTATACAGTGTGAGAAGAAGATCAGAGATATGACCAGAGAGCTCCAAGATGCAGTAAGTTTAGTATACAGTGTGAGAAGAAGATGAGAGATATGACCAGAGAGCTCCAAGATGCAGTAAGTTTAGTATTCAGTGTGAGAAGAAGATGAGAGATATGACCAGAGAGCACCAAGATGCAGTAAGTTTAGTATACAGTGTGAGAAGAAGATCAGAGATATGACCAGAGAGCTTCAAGATGCAGTAAGTTTAGTATACAGTGTGAGAAGAAGATGAGAGATATGACCAGAGAGCTCAAAGATGCAGTAAGTTTAGTATACAGTGTGAGAAGAAGATCAGAGATATGACCAGAGAGCTCCAAGATGCAGTAAGTTTAGTATACAGTGTGAGAAGAAGATGAGAGATATGACCAGAGAGCTCCAAGATGCAGTAAGTTTAGTATACAGTGTGAGAAGAAGATGAGAGATATGACCAGAGAGCTCCAAGATGCAGTAAGTTTAGTATACAGTGTGAGAAGAAGATGAGAGATATGACCAGAGAGCTCCAAGATGCAGTAAGTTTAGTATACAGTGTGAGAAGAAGATGAGAGATATGACCAGAGAGCTCCAAGATGCAGTAAGTTTAGTATACAGTGTGAGAAGAAGATGAGAGATATGACCAGAGAGCTCCAAGATGCAGTAAGTTTAGTATACAGTGTGAGAAGAAGATGAGAGATATGACAAGAGAGCTTCAAGATGCAGTAAGTTTAGTATACAGTGTGAGAAGAAGATCAGAGATATGACCAGAGAGCTCCAAGATGCAGTAAGTTTAGTATACAGTGTGAGAAGAAGATCAGAGATATGACCAGAGAGCTCAAAGATGCAGTAAGTTTAGTATACAGTGTGAGAAGAAGATGAGAGATATGACCAGAGAGCTCAAAGATGCAGTAAGTTTAGTATACAGTGCGAGAAGAAGATGAGAGATATGACCAGAGAGCTCCAAGATGCAGTAATTTTAGTATACAGTGTGAGAAGAGGATGAGAGATATGACCAGAGAGCTCAAAGATGCAGTAAGTTTAGTATACAGTGTGAAAAGAAGATCAGAGATATGACCAGAGAGCTCCAAGATGCAGTAAGTTTAGTATACAGTGTGAGAAGAAGATGAGAGATATGACCAGAGAGCTCAAAGATGCAGTAAGTTTAGTATACAGTGTGAAAAGAAGATGAGAGATATGACCAGAGAGCTCCAAGATGCAGTAAGTTTAGTATACAGTGTGAGAAGAAGATGAGAGATATGACCAGAGAGCTCCAAGATGCAGTAAGTTTAGTATACAGTGCGAGAAGAAGATGAGAGATATGACCAGAGAGCTCCAAGATGCAGTAAGTTTAGTATACAGTGTGAGAAGAAGATGAGAGATATGACAAGAGAGCTTCAAGATGCAGTAAGTTTAGTATACAGTGTGAGAAGAAGATCAGAGATATGACCAGAGAGCTCCAAGATGCAGTAAGTTTAGTATACAGTGTGAGAAGAAGATCAGAGATATGACCAGAGAGCTCAAAGATGCAGTAAGTTTAGTATACAGTGTGAGAAGAAGATGAGAGATATGACCAGAGAGCTCAAAGATGCAGTAAGTTTAGTATACAGTGCGAGAAGAAGATGAGAGATATGACCAGAGAGCTCCAAGATGCAGTAATTTTAGTATACAGTGTGAGAAGAGGATGAGAGATATGACCAGAGAGCTCAAAGATGCAGTAAGTTTAGTATACAGTGTGAAAAGAAGATCAGAGATATGACCAGAGAGCTCCAAGATGCAGTAAGTTTAGTATACAGTGTGAGAAGAAGATGAGAGATATGACCAGAGAGCTCAAAGATGCAGTAAGTTTAGTATACAGTGTGAAAAGAAGATCAGAGATATGACCAGAGAGCTCCAAGATGCAGTAAGTTTAGTATACAGTGTGAGAAGAAGATGAGAGATATGACCAGAGAGCTCCAAGTTGCAGTAAGTTTAGTATACAGTGCGAGAAGAAGATGAGAGATATGACCAGAGAGCTCCAAGATGCAGTAAGTTTAGTATACAGTGCGAGAAGAAGATGAGAGATATGACCAGAGAGCTCCAAGATGCTGTAAGTTTAGTATACAGTAGTTTTTAGCATTATGAAATTTTGAAACGGTATCTTATATTGATCATTGTGTGTCTTATTGTTTTCACCTGAGCTTAATTTTAGTTTATAGCCAAAGGTACTTTTATTTTCATGTATGGGTAGTAATATAGCTATATTTCATTTCACAAAAGAGATAGTACGATAGGAATATGTTAAGTTTAGATTTTTCAGTCTAAAAGCGGGCCTTGTCCAATAATTTGTTTTAAAATGTAACATTATGTTAGACAAGGAAAGACTTTTGATTATAAGTATTGGTAAGAATTTTTTTTTTTTAAGAGCATATCGTCGGTGGGTGACAAAACCTTGTATCTCAAAAATCATGAATTTTCAGGAGAGCGATAAAACTTTCCTGTCTCAACAAATTTAGTGCTGTGACACCGTCCTTTCTTTTTAAAACTGGAATATTTATACAATTTTTAATATCATTGTTGAAATACAGTAAAATATTTTTTTTTATATTTGAAAGTGAGTTATGAAGATTTTGCGTTTATCTACATTGAGATACGAGTTTTTAGTTTTTATTCAAATATAGATACAAGTTCTTACTTTCAACTCTGAATGAGTTACGAGGATTTGAATACACTAACTTCGGTACTGTTAGGCCGTGTGTGAGTTACGAGGAAAAGGAATTACGTATCTTATGTTATGAGGTTTTGTCATAGGGTATTTGTGTGGAATTTGTGAAAAAACCTAGAAGGAGGCGTTCCATGGATTTATTAGGTGGTGTCGTAAGGCCATTAGGTACAAAATTATGCAAAAAAAATCAAAATCTCAAAAAATTGAGATACGAGGTTTTGTCACCCCACCGACGATATCTTTATAGTGATTATTGATTTTCTGCAATTTGTTTCACTCTCTCTCTCTCTCTCTCTCTCCATCTCTCTTGCTCGCTCGCTTTCTGTCTGTCTGTGTCTCTCTTCCTCTCTTTTTGTCTCTCTTCCTCTCTCTCTCTCTCTCTCTCTCTCACCGTCTCGTCATTTTAGGAACAAGATGAGAAGAAAGCCTTGCAGAAGCAGCATGAGGCGGAGAAGGAGAAACTGGTGAAAATACATAAATCAGGATTCAAAGTGCTGAAAGAGGAGTTTGAACAGAAGAAAGAAGTGTTTCACACCAGTCATGAAGATGAGGAGAGGGCTTTGATAGAGGTAAGAAAGAAGTGTTTCATACCAGTCATGAAGATGAGGAGAGGGCTTTGATAGAGGTAAGAAAGAGGTTTACATACCTGCCAACCCTTCCAAATAATCCAGAATATTCTGATTTCCCAAATTTGGAATATTCTGATTTTTCAAAATTCCTCTTTTTGTTTTTGTTGCTAAAACCTAATTAAGCTTCTTCAATCCTGTGCCGCGATTTGAGAGTTCACGTATTGCGTGCCTTGAATGGCTGCATGAACGAGCAGCAAATTTGTATTCGCTTTTTATGCCTCCGTTACGAAGTAGCCGGAGGCATTATGTTTTCGGGTTGTCCGTCCGTCCGTACGTCTCATTCTCGTGATCGCGTTATCTCAAGAACCGATTGATGGATTCCTGCCAAACTTAGGTCATGTATGTATCTTGCAGAGCCGATGACTTGATTAGATTTTGGGGTCATGAGGTCAAAGGTCACAGTGCCCATTATGTATGCAAAAATAGCTTGTGATCACGTTATCTCAAGAACCGATTGATGGATTCCTGCCAAACTTGGGTCATGTATGTATCTTGCAAAGCCAATGAATTGATTAGATTTTGGAGTCATGACGTCAAAGGTCAAAGGTCACAGGGCTCATTTTGTATACATAAATAGCTGGTGATCACATTAGAACCGGTGGACAGACTACCATCAAATGCAGGACATTTATGTATCTTGCTGAGCCAATGAACTGATTAGATTTGGGGGTCATGTGACCAAAGGTCAAAGGTCATGGGGCTCATTATATATGCAAAATTAGCTTGTGATTGCATTATCATTAGAACCGATGGACGAATTACCATCAAACTCAAGACATGTATGTATGTTGCAAAGCCAATGAACTGATTAGATTTTAGAGTCATGAGGTCAAAGATTAAAGGGTCATACATGTATATGAAAAATAGCTTGTAATCAGTAATCACGATATTCTGAGAACCTCTTAATGGATTACTATTAAACTTGAATTTGAAAAATTGCTTCTGCTTTGGTTTGTGAAATAGCTCTTTGGCGGAGGCATCATTTTTGACTGCGCGCAGTCGAAGTTCTATCTAGTTTGTACAGATTTACCGCGTGTTGCCAGTTACACTGCAGCTTCATGTGTTAACGTCTGTTAAGGATACAGATTTCTTATTTTCGAAATTCCTAACTCTTATTTTCAAATGTTGGCAGGTATGGATTTATGCAATATCTTATAATAATTATTACATCAATTTATGTAGCTCAGCTACTACATAAATATACTTTACTGCACTGTAATGAAAACAAAACTCCTAACAGTGCTTTTTTACAGACACACAATACCAAATATAAACAATCCATTCAAAAGCTCCTGAAAACAGGTACGTCTTCAACAAAACTTTGAAGACTGCATTAGATGTCGTGGCACTCCCAACATTATAACCCAAATCATAGCCAAATGGCCAAATATGAAGTTCTCTTGCTTTGGGTACCCATGTTTAACCTGGAGAGTAGCAAATGTGGAATAATGTCTTTTCAAAGGATGTTGGTGCAAGGTTAGAATTCAAACCCTTAACCCTTTGACTGAGATCCAAATCCTTGGCAGTATTATGAACCAATGAGTCTGTCATAAACAGACTTGCCAACCGTTCCGTTTCTAACGGAACTGTTACGTTTTTGAAGTTTTTAGAGCCATGAAAAACGGAACGTTCCGATTTGGGGGAATTATACATGTAGTATAAATACCAGTTGGCTTTCCATAGTTTCGATCCGATGAGTGCTGGAAGGATTGTATTGCGCAAGATGCATGCAGCATGCTTGTTGCGCGCCACGCTGATCTCTATTTGCCACATGTAATAATGAGCCCGCATGTGCGTAGAGTGCCCATAGAGTGCCATGCACAATCCCTCAGTCATAGGCACCGCACAGCGTGCACACGTCGCGCTAGCACTATCGCTCATGATCACGGCATGACTCCGGCCGTATATGCGAGATACGTATTTCACATGCAGTGCACAGATGGACGTCACATGATTTGCAATGTGCGTTCCGTTTTCTGAATTTCAAATGTTGGCAAGTATGCATATATACTGTATATGGATTCGTCGGTTCATAATAATGCCGATGAAGTAAATAAACCACTACATGTACACCAAGTCACCTCCAGTCAATAATGAAGAGAGTTCATCTTTCTTCCTTGTAATTTAAGATCAAGTACCCATTCATTGTATGTGATTGAATGGAAATTTGAAATGTCTACTTATTTTTGTAGAGGTATCATGGTCCAGTGGATACGTCACCGGAGTGTGGATCACATGGTTCACGGTTCGAGTCCCGGTTCAGCACTAAAGTCTTTTGTCAAGACATTTATCTACATTTGCCACTCTCTACCCATGATGCGAATGTTAATGTGGTTGGATTGGCATGTGTGCGCTCATGAAATGGCGCCTGGCTTGAATACTCCCCAGGGAGAGGAGCATGAGTACTTTTAGGTTGAGATCAGCAACTGAATCCAATGACCGGGGCTATCAAGATTACAATGAAAAACTAAAAGCGCTTAGAAATGTAGTATTAAACACTATACAGATGTGACTGTTATCATCATTTTACATATTCTTCAGGTAAGTGAGTCCCTGAGTGAGAGAAAGAAGGTCCTAGAGAAACAAAGCAAGGAGCTTGAAAGAGAGGAAGAGAAGATAGCTAGAAGGAGAAGCAAACTTGAGGAAGAGAAAGAGAAGCTGCAGCATGATCAGGAGGTAACTTCATACAGTTAACAACTTAATTTGTTTTCACCCTTAAAGGTTATACAAAGTTTTGGGAAATTTTGAAAATTGGTTGGATAGGATTCTTTACAATTTTGATATATTTGGATGCCCATGTGGATGTATTATAATCACTAGAAAATTTAGCCCCTAAAACACTTCTACTTTCGAGAAAGATTGAATATAAAAATTTACCGGTGCCGCACAGTGGTAGCTGCGACCATGAAAATCTCAGAATGTAGTTGTGATATATAATTTCCAAACGGGAATAGCTAATCGGTCGATTTTAGTCAAGAAACATTGTTTTATAGCTTAATTAATACCTTGACCTTGAGAGGGAGCTATACAACATAAAGAGTTTATTATTTACAATTTCATAACGTTAGACTCGATTTCAACCGCGTCAACAATCACTGAATATTGTAGGATCGCATATGCTTCCAATATGTTCATTTGAACCAAATTCATGACCCCATACCAAAACTTTGTATTACCTTTAAAGGGCCACTCTTACCAAAACGGGCTATAAAATGTAAAAAAAAAAGTCATGTACAACAATTTTTGACGGAGATTCCGAACATGACAATGATTTTTCTTAGAAATCATCAATAATTCTGGAATCTAGCTTTGGAAATGACGACTCAGAACGTGCAGAAAAAAGCCCAGTTTCAGTGATGGCGCATTTGACACCACTGCAGGCGCCTCTCCGGTCAAAAGGAGGGTGATTTATGATATTAACTATGATATTAAATGTGAAAAAAAGACATTTATCCGAAAAATAATATGCAATTGATAATCCCAGTATGTTTCTGGCAATTTCGTCATTCCTACTTATGAAATTATCAAATCGGACATGCCCGCAATGCAACAAATGAGTCATCAAGCCACATGACCGTATTACCTTTTTTCGAGGGGCGTAGCCCGGCAAGCGTGAGAACTGTGAAAAATGGATGGCTGTTATCATTTTTTTGTCAATTTAGAGATTTTCTGAAAAATCAGAGGCTGGAATATTAATAAGTAGAGGTGTATTCATGTTTTGAAAGGCTATGTTAGTTGGGTTAGAGTGGCCCTTTAACAAGTTTTTTAATTTTTGAAGTATGTGAAAAGTATTAAAGCTTACATCTAAAATTATTCAACCAGTCTTCCTTTCATTCTTGAGTTATGAAAAACACAAAAAGCATAAGATTTACAAGTAGTATGAATAATTTAGTTGTTAATTGGATGTACTGAGCATATGGACAGAGATGAGCTACATATATGCTGTAGATACAATAACATTTGACAACCGATTAAAAATATGAAAGTTATGAATTGTTGAAGGTGCAATCAATCACAAACAAATTGTCAACTCTCTGAAGTATCTTGCGATGTCTCCTCCCATATGCCCTGTACGAAGAAAATTCAAAAATCTCAATTTTTGTTAAAAGAAATTTTTCAGTCATACATTCACCCTAAATACAATTATTACAAACATGTTTTTGTCACCCCTGTATGAAAAAAAATTATGTCATCAATAAGTAAGACAAAGAAACTTTATGAAACTTTTTGTACAGAGCGAATTGGAAAGGAGCTCACCAGATACACGGCAGTGTTTTTATAACATTACAGTCTATTGGGGAAAATGAGTATGGTAAAACCGATCACTCAAAGATTTTAACTTTTTCGAGACACTTCATGATCATTTTGAAGCGCAATTTTGTTAGGGCTTCAATATTACACCAAATCACAGACACTGATGACACGAAGGGCCATGCATCTCAGATTTATCATTTTTAAAACATGGCTTTGCGTTAAAAACCGATAGTGTATGAAACTGACCATGGAGCAATCATCGCCATTTTTTCATTGAACCTGTTCTTGATATATTGTATTCTGGGGAGCGTTTCACAAAACTTGTCATCAGTAACAAATGACAGTTTTTGTTATAAGCTACTGAAATCCTTGCTTCTGATTGGTTATCAGCAGATTTGTCACTGGTTTTTGTCATTTGTCATTGAAAAAAGGCTTTGTGAAACTAGCCCCTGATCGTTTGTTTGCATTGTCTGGCTACAGGAGGTTCTTGAGATGAAAGGAAGGAGTGGAGACGTATCTTACATGGAGGATATGCAGAAGGAGAGAGCCGACCTGGTTGCAGCTATTAAGAAGGAGAGAAGGATGTTACAAGAACTGGAGATGGAGAAGAAAGAGACGGAGGGAAAAGTGAAAAGTCTGCATGCGCAGTCCAGGTTGGTAACAACCAACATATTTGAGAGAAAGAGAGAGAGAGAGAGTGAGAAAGAGAGAGAGAGAGAGATTGAGAGGGAAGGAGAGAGAGAGAGAGAGAAAGATAGAGAAAGGGAGTGAGAGAGAAAAAGAAAAGGATTTTACAAGAACTGGAGAAGTAGAAGAAACAGACGGAGGGAAAAGTGGAAAGTCTGCATGCGCAGTCTAGGTTGAGAATCTTATATTTTTGTATTGCCTGTGATGTTGGGAAATCTTCCATATTGTTAACCTTTTTGCTCTTCTATGTATTTCTAACTAAACTGAAATCCAATTCATTTTGTATGATTGCAATGAATCACCAAGTGTAGTACATGTATCTGTATGACTTCTTACTCGACAGACATTTGAATTCAGGACTTGACCGAGAGATGACCAACGGTTACCATGACAACCCCTCCACACCGCACCATGCTCGCTCCAGGAGGAAGGTAGACGTTCCTGACACACCCGATGTGGATGTATTAGACCTCAATGAGCTTGACCCTCTCACGCCTTCTCCTACCAAACATGTTCGTCAGATGGTACATCCCAGAGACCTGCCAAAGTCACCCGCCGCAGAACGCGATGCTCCATTTTCAAGAGGTCAACATTTATTCTTCTTCTTTTGTATGCCTCCGCTACAAAGTAGCCGGAGGCATAATGTTTTGGGGTTGTCCGTCCCTCCGTACGTGCGTCTGTATGCCATACTTGGGTCATGTATGCATCTTGCAGAGCCAAGTAACTCTTTCTCCCTTCCTCTCTCCCTCTATCATGATTATCTCTCTCTATTTATCACCCTTGGGAGGTCTCGGCAGGGTAAATTAGATTGCATAGCGCTAAGGTTTACTTTAGGCTTACTGCAATCTCAGCTCTTGAAGTGGTGAAAGTCAAATGGGGGTTTCAATTTTAAACGACAAGTTTTTTGTCATGGATTCTTTTAATTTTCATTGAAAACAGACATCAAGTTTTTCCTATTGCTAAAATTTGTTGAGGGTGTTTGATGAGGATTGCTAAGAAAGCATGGATATGCTTGTAAGTAAGCGACCAGGGGACAGCTGTAAGTCCTCGCCGAGGGACTTAGTAATGCAGATTAATGCCTTACCTATAGGCACAAGGGCATCGACTTGATTTCAAACTCGGGGCTTCCTGATTATGAGACCACTGTTCTACCACTGAGCCATAGCGCCTCCTCTTTCATCATTTTTATGCCTCCGTTACGAAGTAGCCGGAGGCATTATGTTTTCGGGTTGTCCGTCCGTCCGTACGTCGTACCGTACGTACGTCCGTACGTCCCGTTCTCGTGATCGCGTTATCTGAAGAACCGATTGATGGATTCCTGCCAAACTTTGGTCATGTATGTATCTTGCAGAGCCGATGAACTGATTAGATTTTGGGGTCACGAGGTCAAAGGTCAAAGGTCACAGGGCTCATTATGTATGCAAAAACAGCTCGTGATCGCGTTATCTGAAGAACCGATTGATGGATTCCTGCCAAACTTTAGTCATGTATGTATCTTGCAGAGCCGATGAACTGATTAGATTTTGGGGTCACGAGGTCAAAGGTCAAAGGTCACAGGGCTCATTATGTATGCAAAAACAGCTCGTGATCGCGTTATCTGAAGAACCGATTGATGGATTCCTGCTAAACTTTGGTCATGTATTTATCTTGCAGAGCCAATGACCTGATTAGAGTTTGGGGTCATGAGGTCAAAGGTCAAAGGTCACAGGGCTCATTATATATGCAAAAACAGCTCGTGATCGCGTTATCTCAAGAACAGATTGATGGATTCCTGCCAAACTTAGATCATGTATGTATCTTGCAGAGCCAATGAACTGAGTAGATTCTTGGGTCATGAGGTCAAAGGTCATGGGCTCATTATGTATGCAAAAATAGCTTGTGAACGCATTCTCATTAGAACTGACAGATAGATTACTATTAAGCTCAGGACATCTTGCAGAGCCAATGTACTGAGTATATTTTAGGGTCATGAGGTCAAAGTTCAAAGGGTCATATATGTATATGAGAAATTGCTTGTAATCACGATATTTTGAGAACCTGTTAATGGATTACAAATGAACTTGAATTTGAAAAATTTCTTCTGTTTTGGTTGGTAAAATTGCTCTTTGACGGAGGCATCATTTTCGACTGCGCGCAGTCGAATTCCATCTAGTTTCAAGAGTTTCAGAGTTATATTTTTCTTGCTTTCTAAGACAAATCAATTAACAGTTTGAACTATTCTTGTCTCGCCTGCATAGCAAAAAGCGAGACATAGGCGCAGCTTTTCCGGTGACGGCGGCGGCGTCAACATGAAAAACTTAACCTAAGGTTAAGTTTTTGATACAATTTTGAAAGTACAAGTTTTTAGTCAATGAAACTTGGACTATAGGGTTATCAAGTATTCCCAATCATGTGAGTAGAATTTCGGGTCATAAAGTCAAGGTCAAAGGTCATTTCAATGTAATGCTGGCGAGACCGCCGACAGCGTTTCCCTTGTTAATTGTGTGTCTAGATGTTAAATAGTACATGTACCTACAAAGAAAATGATCAACATACTGGAGAAGGTGAATGAACGAACACAAGCCTGGAATCGTCTTGTTTTATAGGAAAATAGCTTAAATCCCCTCTAAAGGGTTGGGAGCCCCAAAAATTTGATAAATTTTATTGAAATTGTATTTTAATGTGAAAGAGGATGTAGTTTTTAAGACACATTTCTGCAAGGATGAAAGAATACAAAATGCAAAATGACATCCTCTTTCACATTATGATACAATTCAAGTGAAATTTGCCATCAAATTTTTGGCGAATTAGGGGCTCCCAACACTTTAGAGGGGCTTTACTGGTGATGTTATTAATATGTTCCATTATTATGTTCAGAGATGCCAGTCTTCAGGATTTTTGCCTGATTTCAGGCCCTGACAACTTCCCATTTCAGGCTTTTTCAGGCTTTATATTATTCAGCACATATGGGGCCTTAACGTGTTCTGGCTTCTTTTCAGGCCCAGTGAGTAAAACTGACTGGCATCCCCATATGTTATTGAAGACTACAATTTTCTTAAAGCCCCACTGTCCTACTTGTAGCTACTTGCTCCCTCTATATAGAAAACTTTCCCAATCGGTGCCTGTTGGTCCCCCATGATCCTTTTTTTCTTATGTTAGTTGAGAGCTGAGTTGATGAGATAGCCACCTGTCAGTGACCTGGCTGGGTGGTCTAATGCCTTCTGACCCAGTAGTATTGACGGTCTTTAATGTCATGCTTTCTTACAGAGCTTGATGATGAGGATGACTATGATAAGGTGCATGGAGGGAGGAGACATACTACTCACCGGTCAAGAGGAAAAAGAGCTACCTATGATGATGAGGATGATCAGAAGTATAATCCCCCGCTCCCATCCAGACATAGAGGGCGCCAGGCATGGCAGTATCTGGATTCGGACGCATCCGAGGAGTTCGATGAAACAACAGCCCGGCATCAGATGGTCCAAAGGTTAGTACATATATCATTCCATTCTAGTATAACCAACTTGATATAAACACACAAAAGGCATGATATTTTTTAATTAAAGGCGCACAATCCAGCTAGTGTAGTTATAGGTGCTCTAGTCATCGCCATCTTGGTTCCGAAGATCATCTTCTAATTTGCATACAGCTGTCAATCAAGCCAGCTGATCGCTCCTGATCATCGCTTCCGCACCGGCCAGATGGAGCTATATGACGTCACGAAAGTGGGTGGAAATAAATCTTGGAGCCGAACTGCGTTTGGTATTACTTCGGCACATGTACAGTATGCGATAATCGGCATTGTCCGGGCATTCGGAACATGCCATCTGCGTAAGAGCCGTATTCTGTTGGTGTCAATAGGCAGCTAGCACCTCCGCCAGCGTGTACATATTTTGAACGCCCTCTGGAATACGGGGATTGTGCGTCTTTAAGGGTTCTTTTTTCATTGGCCCGAATTCACAAAGAAGGTTTAAATTTAACCCATGGTTTAAACCCTCATTTACATAACCCATGGTCTAAAATTAGCGCGAAATAAAAATACCTGCCCTTGCGTGGGTCTACTATTGGACATCTGACAGTTTCACGCTTATTTTGCTCTAATTTTAGACCATGGGTTATGTAAATGAGGGTTTAAATTTAAACCTCCTTTGTGAATTCGGGCCATTATGTTTTCTGGTTGTTCGTCCTTCCGTACCTCTGTACGTCCCGTTCTTGTGATCGCGTTATCTCAAGAACCGATAGATGGATTACTGCCAAACTTGGGTCATGTTTGTAGATGTATCTTGCAGAGCTAATGAACTGATTAGATTTTGGGGTCACGAGGTTGAAGGTCACAGGGCTCATTATGTATGCAGAGCTGGCAATCATTACGCTTTTCCCATAATTATTCTGTTTTTCCTCCAAATTATGGTAGTACGTTTTTTCTTCATAAAATACATTTTTGTAATAAGTTTTCTGTTTGATTTTTTTTTACATACATACCGCACGTCAAACAACTGCCCTAAAATGTTGATTTGATCACAAACTCAATAGAAAACTGAGGTACTTGAAGCAAAACAGATTCTCAAAAAGAATGAAACGCCGATAATACCAAAACAACAACAACAAAATACCTACTTGTAAATAAGCTATAGGTCCTAATATGGAAAAAACAGCATGAGCGATGGACATTTCTGCATTGGAAGTGTGTCCCGCGTGGTTGTAAGTTTCCTTTTAATGAATTCCTTTTTTTTGTTTGAAATTCCTTTTTTTGGCCATCATGGTTCCTTTTTCTGGTCGCACAAGGTTGGCAGTTCTGTGTATGTAAAAATAGCTGTGATCGCGTTATCTCAACCGATTGATGGATTACTGCCAAACTTGGGTCATGTATGTATCTGCAGAGCCAATGAACTGATTAGATTTTGGGCTCACAAAGTTGGAGGTCACATGGCTTATCATGTATGCAGAAATAGCTTGTGATCGCGTTATATCAAGAACCGATCGATGGATTAGGGCCAAACTTGGGTCATGTATGTATTTTGCAGAGCCAATGAACTGATTTAGATTTTAGGGTCATAAGGTCAAAGGTCACATGGCTCATTAAGGTATGCAAAAATAGCTTGTGATCGCGTTATCTCAAGAACCAATTGATGGATTACTGCCAAACTTGGGTCATATATGTACCTTGCAGAGCCAATGAACTGATTAGATTTTGGGGTTACGATGTCAAAGGTCATGGGCTCATTATGTATGCAAAAAATAGCTTATGAACGCATTGTCACTACTGACGGATGGATTACTATCAAACTCGTGACATGTATGTATCTTGCAGAGCCAATGAACTGATTAGATTTTAGGGTCATGAGGTCAAAGTTCAAAGGGTCATACATGTAGATGAAAAATAGCTCATAATCACAATATTCTGAGAACCTGTTAATGGATGCGATCAAACTTGAATTTTTAAGATTGCTTCTGTTTTGGTTTGTAAAATCACTCTATGGCGGAGGCATCATTTTGACTGTGTGCAGTCGAAGTTCCATCTAGTTTATATATCTCAATGAAAATTCAGCTTACATAAAGCCTAATGTAGATAGTACATGTTTCTAACAGCTCTATATCCTAACAGTGTCTTCTTACTTCTATTTGATAAAATTGTGATATACAAAAAATTTGCATTTCGCGTACCGGACGTGTCTTTTGGTGCCACTTTATTTTGCTAAGCTACAAGTACCTAAAAATACTACATTGATATAAGTTAAAGGGCAAGTCCACTCTAAAAATAATATAGAAGCAGAAAAATCAAACAAACAGATCAAAAAAAGTTTGAGCGACATCGGATAACTAATAAGAAAGTTATGAATTTTTAATGACATGAAAAACTTTGAAAATCACAAGACAAATTGGCATCTCAATCAAGAGTCTGACGCATTGCCTCACTTCTCTATCCAGTAATTGTTTTCTTTATATTGATCATATAAATTTCAGATTTTCCCCCTAAAAATCTTATTTCCCCTCACACCAGCATCCAAGTTATATTGATAGTAATCTGTTTTTGTGTGGATGCACTAATATAGAGTAAATATTTTTGCAATATTTAGTGATGATCGTTATTCAATATTTTAACTTATGTAACTTATTTATGTAATAGTTACTGCTATTTTATTTTATACAACTCACTCCCAGATCCTAATCAAATGATTGGTCATGGGCGGTCATGTGTGATTCATTAAATGAGCCTATTGCACTTGTTTTCATAAAAAGGAGTGCAATATTTTCCAGTACTATTGAACTCGTTTTCAGAACGTGCAGTAGTGCTCGTAGAGGTTAGAGCGCTTAATACTGCGTGTGCATGGGCCTATTCTTGCGCAGCACTATGCGTAAATGGGTGTAGAGGTAAGTGCGCTTCCTATATCTATACTTATGTGTGCGCACTAAATTGAGACTTATTAAAACTTGAGATTTATTTGTCAGCCATATACTGTCACGAAACAATCTTGAATTAATTATGTTTACATCAAATAACAAGGATCTAGGAGATTTGTTGTATAAAACAAATGATGCATGTTTTTATTTGTTTATTATAGGATCTATCCGCCCTCGTTGATGCTGTGTGTATCTATCGCACTCAGCCTAACGGCTTCGTGCGATAGATACACACAGCCTCAACTCGAGTGCGGATAGATCGTATAATGAACTCATGCGCATGCATCATTTGTATTATGTATACTTGATTTAATTTTTATATTGTACCCAAGACAGGTGTCAGTCTTCGGACTATTTATTTCAATAAATTCTAAATATATTTTCCTTGTGAGACAATCATTAGAAAGATGTAGACTTGAATCGACCTCAGAAATATCATGCTCATGAATGCAGTGAGCATGATGAGGACTTTGCCATTCTTTGTGTATGTATTATACCCTTAGTTTCAAGTTGATGTTCTTTTAATATGTTTATTTCCTATTCATTCAATTTGTTTCAAATTCGTTAAAAAATTACTAGTGGTTTTTATATTTTAATGAAAATATTTGATCTGCTTCAGTGATCTTCGTCTACGTTTAACGGAAGAGAATGGTGCCATTCGACGGGCGAAAGATTTCCTGAAGCGTCAGAAAAGACAACTTAACCAGCAGAAGTCTGCTTTGGAGGACGCTAAAACGGAATGGAGGAGGGACCTGAGACACGGATACGAAGAGAATGGAGATCCTGGGAAGGGATCAACAATGATCTATGAGGATGTGAGGCTTGGATTAGAGAGGGTAAGAATGAAGGAAGGAATGGATGGAGGGATGGATAGAAGAGAGGATGGAGGAGGGATCTGAGACATGGATACGAGGAGAATGGAGATCCTGGGAAGGGATCGACAATGATCTATGAGGATGTGAGGCTTGGATTAGAGAGGGTAAGAATGAAGGAATGAATGGATGGAGGGATGGATAGAAGAGAGGATGGATCTGAGGCTTAGATATGAAGAGGATGGAGATCCTTGGAAGGGATCGACAATGATCTATGAGGATGTGAGGCTTGGATTAGAGAGGGTAAGAATGAAGGAATGAATGGATGGAGGGATGGATCTGAGGCTTAGATATGAAGAGGATGGAGATCCTGGGAAGGGATCGACAATGATCTATGAGGATGTGAGGCTTGGATTAGAGAGGGTAAGAATGAAGGAATGAATGGATGGAGGGATGGATAGAAGAGAGGATGGATCTGAGGCTTAGATATGAAGAGGATGGAGATCATGGGAAGGGATCGACAATGATCTATGAGGATGTGAGGCTTGGATTAGAGAGGGTAAGGATGGAGGGATGGATAGAAGAGAGGATGGAGAAGGGACCTGAGACATGGATACGAGGAGAATGGAGATCCTGGGAAGGGATCGACAATGATCTATGAGGATGTGAGGCTTGGATTAGAGAGGGTAAGAATGAAGGAAGGAATGGATGGAGGAAGCAATGGAGGGATGGATAGAAAGAAGAAAGAAAAGAAAATGGAGGAGGGATCCGAGTAAGGAAACGATGCCTGGTTATTTAGTTTTGGCTATTTTACCTGACTGCTAGGTAAATGCTTGTAAGTAAGCAACCAGGGGACCAACGGCTTTAAGTCCACTCCGAGAGACCTGGTAATGAGGATTAATGCCTTACTAAAGGGCACTAGCACATCGACTTGGTTTCGAACCGGCTCTACCAACTAAGCTACCGTGCCTCCATTCAATATACAATTGATCAGCACTTGAGTGGAGGCTGTTTGCATCTATCGTCCACAGCCAAATACCCATGACACTGGAAGATGTTATTAGTCAAATTTATGATTCTTACTATTAAGCCAAAAAGAAAATCTGATAATAATTTTGATTAATCATCTGTTCCTCATTTTTCCCTGAACAGGAAGCACTGGAGATTGACAAAGCCCTTGTGAATCATACAACAGGAAGTCGTCTTGTGAGAGAGAAGGAACATAAGCTGAAGAAGCTAGAAGAGTCTCTGAATGATAAGGTAGGTCCTTCCTATACATCATACTTTCCTATGTCTGCATGTAAATCCATACCTTTCAATGTTCATGATGATAATATGCTGTGTATGATTGTCACATTATGATATCACACATCTAGCTTCAAGTTTCTTAAAGATGTAATTCATACAAGGTACACACATAGTAGACCTGGGTTGAGTGTGGCAAATGTAGATAAAGCTATGGTCACAAATCTGAGCAGCGACCGACCGATCAGTAGCCTGCTCGGTCGCTGCTGGAATTAGGCATCGCCCAGCGATTAGGTCGGTGACCAGGCGGCGACCGCCCAGGCACCGAGTGTATTTTGGGCGGCGAGTGAAAAGTGAGCAGGCGCCGCCCAAATTTTAACTCCGCGCTAAAACTTCAGCGGCGACCGAGCGATGCCCTTAAAACGAGCTGTGCCTGGGCGGCCGCCGCTCGGTGGCCGGGCAGCCGCCGGGCAGAATTTGTTAAAAACTTGCCGCTCGGCCGCCGAGCAGGTTACTTTTGGGTAATGTGACCATAGCATAAATGTCTTGCCAAAGCTTATGTAAGCCATTTCCAGTGCAAGGTTAATCCTTCTACCGATTGGTACCTAATGTTTTGTGCAACACTTTACGTGTGGCAAACGAGCGACCTTGCAGAGAGGCAAAGAAGACAACCAAAGTGTTAAAAAGTGTGATTTTGATTCAAAGGTCATTGTGTTTAAAATTATCATTCTCAGGATATGTACCGGGGTAGAGACCTAGGCCAGCATTCGGAGGCAAACCAAGACACCATGTTTCTTCTGAGTGATTCCTCAGGGAGCAGTGCTAGGACCAACACTAGCATCAGTGGTGATGAGTCTTATAAACCAGGTAGATTTTCCATTCTTCCATTGACAGACATTATGGTAACCAATTTTGTTTGGGATGTTACAATATCTCACTTAGCTGTTTGAATATGTACATATTGTGCATTAATTGTAAACTGATTTGTGTTGATTAGACAAACAGCTGACTAGTCTGTAAAATGATAAGGGTAATGTCTATTCATGAGTAAAGTTGTACAGTAGGGGAAACACTGTTTTCATAGAAACACCAGTCAGTCTGGTTTGCTACGGATGGTGGATAATAACGCTCATATTGACCATAGCAGTTGCTAAGTGCAACCAATATTAGCCCAACTCTAGCTTACTGCATTCAAGGAATTCATTCCTACCAGTTACCAATGCAACACCTGGGTAAAAAGTAGCAAATTTAAATGAATGTCTCGTGAATAGACATTTTCATTCGTGCTGCATTGGGGCTTGAACCTAGGACCTGCATATATACATATTTCATTTCATTCATTAATTTTCACATTCAAAGATAACGACATGTAAATGCAATATAACTCATAAAAATACATGATATACAAATTACAGAAAAACAAATATGTATTTCAAAAAAATAAAAAATTAAACAATAACAGAATATACGAACGGGAGAAGGTAAGAACTACCTGTACACTTGAATATTTGCAATCCTAGTATAAAATGATATTAGATAAATCATGAAGGAGAGAGAGAAAGATACATAACAATAGAAAGAAAGTTTACATGCATGACCTGGGTTTTTAAGTGCCATTGCAAAGCAGATAAGATTTCTATTTCTATTTTAAATATAAAGTTGTTTGACACAACTTCAAATCATTTGGGACAGTATTCCAGCATTTTGTTCCAATGGATCTTATAGTGCTTCTTGAAAAAAAAAAGTTAATTTTGTTTAAATCTTTGTCAACCAGAAACCGGAGGTCACAAGTCTAAGAAGAAAGTGAAAGGGATGAAGCAAGATGAATCATCTAAAATCTTCTTATCTCTCAACAATCTCAACACTCAGTTACAGAATGTTATGACTGTGCTTAATCAGCGTGAGCAACTCTCTGATGCACCAGGTAACTACTGTTTAAATTTCTTTTTAAACATGAACTTTTATGCCTCCGTTACGAAGTAGCCGGAGGCATTATGTTTTTCGGGTTGTCCGTCCATCGGTACGTCTGTACGTCCCGTCCGTACGTCCCGTTCTCGTGATCGCGTTATCTCAAGAACCGACTGATGGATTCCCCCCAAACTTGGGTCATGTATGTATCTTGCAGAGCCAATGAACTGATTAGATTTTGGGGTCCCGAGATCCAAGGTCAAAGGTCACATGGCTCATTATGTATGCAAAATAGCTTGTGATCGTGTTATCTCAAGAACCCATTGATGGATTCCCGCCAAACTTGGGTCATGTATGTATCTTGCAGAGCCAATGAACTGATTAGATTTTGGGGTTGCGAGATCCAAGGTCAAAGGTTACAGGGCTCGTTATGTATTCAAAAATAGCTTGTGATCGCTTTATCTCAAGAACCCATTGATGGATTCCAGCCAAACTTGGGTCATGTATTTATCTTGCAGAGCCAATGAACGGATTAAATTTTGGGGTAACGATGTCAAAGGTCACAGGGCTCATTATGTATGCAAAAATAGCTCGCTTCTGTTTTGGTTTGTAAAATTGCTCCATGGCGGAGGCATCATTTTCGACTGCGTGCGGTCGAAGGTCCATCTAGTTGTTTTTTTTGTTGGGTGTATGAATTATTTGCAAATTTTTGAGGGACCCTGTCTTATAAAAACTTGTTATCAATAACAAATGCAAAATTTCTATGATAAATTTGCTCTCATCCAATCAGATGGCATGATTTCAGTAGCTTATAACATTTATTGTGACTTGTTATTGATAACAAGTTTTATGAAACAGAGCCCAGATTTGCGGATGTTAACATGCCTTGAAATGTTACGGTTATATACAATGCGTTGGATGTCAGTACAATATTTGACACTGTCAAGTAAATTTCCTTGCACCGGTACATGTACGTATGCATAGATCTAGCGCACGATCACTGATAACCGCAAATGCACGTCCAAATTTAATGAAGCCTGTTTGATTTTGTAAAACTCCCCCAAAATGTTGATATTCGAGTAACTTTCAAGAGCTGCTTATCGAGGACCTAATCGCTTTAATTGATATCGCAGTCATTACTTGTACAGAGGAGCGAGTATTGGCCATGAGTATTAATGCACGTTGGGAAAGTTTTAATTTAACAGTAATACATCAGTGAGTAAAGCTTAAGGCTTGGTGGGGAAAAAGAATGTTTTACAGGGATTGCTTGGAAATTTGAAAAGAAAAAAGATTTTATTTGTTGTTGCTTTGTATCATTTATTGAATAGAAGTGATATACGAAAGGAGACAAATTGCAAAGAGAAAGATAGATACTGGACAACCTGCAAATCACAAAAAGAGCAAGGTTAACGATCTTCATGAATAATGTGATTTAGATAGTCTATAGTCTGAGTTGTGATACATTTGTGTGAACTGGCATGGTGAGGTTAAGATATGATGTAACCCGTTATATATATTTTTTTTTTCTTCAATACAGCTGGTCCCACACAAAGTTCTTACCCACACTCCCCTCCTCGGGGAATCCCCCTTCAGAACGGTACCCATGTACCCTACTCACACCCTCCTCATGAATATGCAAACCCTCATACATATGCACCAGCCCCACAGTCAGCATTACCTCGTACCTCATATTCAGTGCCTTCCACTGGCTCTAGACCCGCCCACTATGGCCAGCCAAGCCCTTACCATGGCCCTGCACAGGGCTATGAATATTCATCAGCTGGTAGGCGTGGCATTGGAGGGGGTGGTGCTGAGAGGCCGTATACAGCAGGAGGGGGTGTGTTTGATCCAGTCAATCCACGATATGGGGCGGAGTCTGCCGAACAAGCCATGGGCAGAAAGTGGAGGAACTATTTTGGAGGTAAGACACAGATAAATAGTATACAAATAATGAATGGTTATGAGTTCAATAGTGCAAATATTGTCATGAGTTGAAAGATTAACATTCTATTCAACGAGGCGTCAGCCGAGTTGAATAGAATTAACGTTAATCTTTCAACGAATAAAAAAATAAACGCACTATTAAACGAATGAAAAACATTCATTATTTGTTTTATACAACATCAAAGAAGATCTAATAGAACGTTAATCAACAAATTATGCTTTACTTCTTATATTAAAGATAAATTAAAGTTGGAGTCGAGCCTTCTTGATTACATTCAGATTGCCTTTGCGTCATATACACGCAGGGATACGCGCACGGCAGAGAGGTACGCAGTCTGCATATAACCAAAAATGCACGCCCGTGCAATAGAACATCTATTGAATATCATGTGACCAACAATCCTCCAATCAAATGACAAGGATCCACGTAGGTGTTGTATTAATAATAATAATGATAATAATTATGATTAAATAACAACAACAACAATAATATGTCTTTTTTACGCAGTATTAATACTGTTCTCCCTGAGGGCTGAGGACGTGCAATCATATTATTATCCCAGATTTAGCCGAGCTACCCGGTATGATAAGGCGCTCAATTGAATTCATGTTTTGTCAATGACAGCCTGATATACCTTTGTATCTGTGATTGACTTCATTATCTTGAGAAATGTGAGATACATTCCTTTTGAATTTACCCCATGCAGTTGCACATATAGACCATATAGCCTCCAATCATTTGATTACATGTTTTTGAATGGTCTTTTGATGTCTTAAAAGTTTGTAAACTGTTTTCTTCTACTTCATTTTGAGACACTGTGTGTTCCCCAGGTGTTCCCAGTATGCCTTTAAATGTAATATGTTGAGGTGTCGTGGCCGCGAGTGGTTGTGGGTTGTGGGTTCAATCCCTGATACGGCACTAGTGTCTTTTGGCAAGGCATTAATCTACATTTGCCACTCCATACCCAGGAGAAAAATGGGGACCTGGTAGGATGCCAAAGCATTTGTGTTAGTAATTGCCGTATACCCTCATGGTGACCATATGGTAGGAATACTCCCCAGGGAATGGAGAGCACATTGTGGGTGAATGAAACCGATTACCGAGGTAATGATGTATATTATTGCGTTTAGAGAAGTTATTTCGTATTAAGCGTCATATAAATCCAGATTATTATTACTATTATTATTTCATATTCATTAGATGAGAGAAGAACAGGTGCTCCCGGATTTCCTGTGACAGGCAATGAAAAACCAAGCTTTGGAGGCTACGTCCCAGCTAGGTATTTTAATCTATTTATTCTTTGTGTACTGAAAACCACAGACACCAGGAGGGTGTTTCACAAAACTTGTCATCAGTGACAAATGACAGTTTTTGTTATAAGCTACTGAAATCTTTGCTTCTGATTGGTTTTCAGCAGATTTGTCACTGATTTTAGTAATTTGTCATTGGAAAAGGGCTTTGTGAAAGGGGTCCCTGAAGTACATTTCATTTTTTTTAGATTTTTTTTTTACAGCTTTTTTAAAACTCACTTAATTGTTAAAGGATTTTATCTTCTGTATATTATTTATCTAGCATTTGATTACATACAATAAAAATAAAAAAGTTGGCCAAATGTTTTGTACATGTAAGGACCCATCTGCCAGGCTCCTAAAAGAGTATACCTTTTTAATAAAGGACATTGCAGGGATTTGCATGGTGAAAATTTCCAAAACTTGTTAAAGTGCAAAAATTTTCTAAAACATCATCATTGAAAACTTTCCTAAAAGAATGGTGGCAAAAAAATTATTATTAGAAAAATTAAAGTCATTTTTCTTTTTCAAATTTGAATTTTGCAACTGGCAAGGTTTTATTTACCACATTTGTTGTGTACAAAATGAAAAATTATCCCAGTTACCCTCAGGCAACTGCCTGTACCTAAGGGGTACTTAAACTCTGCTGGCGATTTTCCTATTGGGATCGCTTTAGGGGTAGTTTCCTAGAATCAATCTGAACAGCTCTTCAACATTTCATGACCTTGACAGTAATGAGTACCCTATGTTTATTATTCAGGGACCAACTAAAAAGTTTCAGGACGCAAGGACCAATCACCTCCAGACCAGTTCCCACATCGACAAACCAAAGTTCAGAAACTCACAACAGAATGGTAGAACTCAACGAATGGTTGAAAAAACATCGGATGAGTGGGGCATTGAACCTAGCTGACCTAGACCCTACCTTGTATCCTTTTGTAATCAAATTAATTTCATAGCCATGGTTTTTAATGGAAGTCCAACATTGGAGGTGTCGTGGTCTGGTAGATACCTCATCAGACTGTGGATCACATGGTTCGAGGTTCGAGTCCTGTCACGTCACTAATGTTCTTTAGCAAGACATTAATCTACGTTTGCAATACTCCATTTTTTTTTTTGGTAAGCAAATAACTACCGTTGGTGAAGGCGATGGGACAAACTATCACTTCCGAGGCGATCTGGATGTAGCGTATACATTCAGATCGCCGAGGAAGTGATAGTTTGCCCTCGCCTGAATCCAAAAGGTGATTATTTACTTTATATTCCACATCGGAAACATTTTACTTCTTCCGTCATTTTACAGCAACAAGTCATCAATTAACAGCTAGCAAACGGTGTACGATACGTACAGTGCATGCAATATGGCGGTGTGACCATATAGTTCGCGCGTGACCAAAGTTTGCGTACTAACACTCAAAGCGCTTATAGAGGAGAGCAATACGCAGTGTATACAATTAAAGTGCGTTGCACTGTGTAGATAGGACTTCTATCTTCAGTGAAAGTGCGTTGCACTGTGTAGATAGTAGCCTATCTACACAGTGTAACAAATTTTTTGCTTCTCCCAGCAATGATGAGCGAACTATCTTTCCTCACATGATTTACTTTTGACCAATTGTAGAGCAAGATTCTTAGTATGTGGAATATAATGCTCACTATCACCCTTGGTATGCAAAACTAGCTTGTGATCACATTATCATTAGAACCGATGGACAGATGACTATCAAACTCAGGAAATGTACCGTATGTATCTTGCAGAGCCAAATGAACTGATTAGATTTTAGGGTCATGTGGTCAAAGATCAAAGGGTCATTCATGAATATGAAAAATAGCTTGTACTGACGATATTCTGAAAACCTGTCAAACTTGAATTTTTATAAAATTGCTTCTGTTTTGTAAAATCGCTCTATGGCGGAGGCATCATTTTCGTATCATTTAGTAATCAATCCATAATGTATTTTTCATACAACCCTAAATGAAAAGGTATTCAAAAGAGACCCAAAAGAGGAATTACTCTTGTTTTTGTATACAACAAACGGATCCTTCATATTTGTTCATGAACAAATCTCCACCTTCTGTATTGTGTTGAGAAGATAGATCACTCTGATAAATCGTGCTGCAGTATTTATCATTTGTTTTCCTTAATACTGGCAATGTTTAGATCAGGGGGCGAGAGTCGGCGGTCAGCAAACCATACCAACACAGGGACCAGCACCTTGCCCGGTCAGAAACCAGCTGGACAGACAAGGCTAGAGCTGGACTCTAATAACCAGATCAGAGTCAGAGAGATCAGGTGATTCATATGCCACCTGATATTTCATCTTGTGATGGATCATGTGACCACGCCATGTCAGGTCAGAGGCTAGATCACACCAGACTAGATTTCAGCATTCAAATGAGAGTCAGAGAGGTCAGGTGGTTCATAACCCACCTGATATTCCATCTTGTGATGGATCATGTGACCACGCCATGCCAGGTCAGAGACTAGATCACACCAGACTAGATTTTAGCATTCACATGAGAGTCAGAGAGGTCAGGTGATTCATAACCCACCTGATATTCCATCTTGTGATGGATCATGTGACCACGCCATGCCAGGTCAGAGACTAGATCACACCAGACTAGATTTCAGCATTCACATGAGAGTCAGAGAGGTCAGGTGATTCATATGCCACCTGATGTCCAAGTCATGTGATAGATCACATGATCAAGCCAACCATTCCTGTGATTTCAGTGCCATTCTCTAATATAGACCAGCCTTCAAATGAAACCAAATTGTTCGAGCTACATGTACATGTGCATGTGCATGTTTGTATGCTGTTTGTTATCCAATGTTGCTAATGGTTTACAGATTTATTCATATATACATACAGACATACTTCACATGAATCATCAATTACATTAAAATTACACATGAATGGATTGTTGTAAGCTTGATGGAGATGCCAACAACAACTAAAGAAAGTTATACATTGACAGTATATGAAATCAGAGGAACTCCACTATCATATTGGTCAATGTATTGTATTGTAAAATTATTAAAATCGTCTGTTTTAGATGGGTCAGCCGTTAGAAAGTATGTTGCTCATGCACAATTTATAAGGGGAAAATTCTTCATGACAAAATTAATATAACTAATGATGAAAAGGTGATCCCTTTGGCAATGGAAATTAGCATTGTACACGCGGCATGATGGTATTCATGATGAAAATCATTCTCATGGAGTTATATACTGTGAAACCTGTATATAAACACCACTCAAGGGAAACATGAAAAGTGGTATTTATGTACAGTTTCCTTGAGTTCAGGTTTCAATGAGAAACCGTATTCAAGGGAAACAAGAAATGTAGTCTTTCTAAACAGGTGGTTGCTTTAATAGGCAGGTTTGACTGTAGAATTACAATTTTTGAAGGACCTGTGGTAGTCATTTGAGCAGTGCATTGATTTCTTGTTTACATCCTTTAACCCTATATAGCCTGGGGGGAGGCTTTAGAATCCTGACGCAATAATACATGCGCTTCTGAAACTATTGATGACGCAATGCTAACTTTAAAATTAAAATGGGGGCCTTAACCATGAATACTTTAGGTGCATGCATTTTTTTTTCATAGGTTCCTGTGTGATGTGTAAATATGGCTTTCAATGAAATTCTATGAAAGTGAACCTAAATGAATATGATTGGTTGAGAGTTATTATGCATTTCATCTTTCAAGTTGACTTCCCCGGCCAACAGTTTTTACCCTAAGATTTCCAAGAAGTGTGGTGCGTTGTCAAATTTGCATTGTTTCTGAGATATGCAGATATATATGCGACCATATTTTTGTCTTGCAATGCAGTGATCATTTGTTAGGTTTTATCTTTGGAGTACTAAATATCGGAAACAGGAAAGGGTTTTTGTATTCAGTAAATATTGACAGTATTACAGTGCTATTTTTCATTAAGATCTTGCTACAGGTTTGTATATATTTCATTTTCGGATTTACAGTGTCTTGCCATTTTCTATGTATTCAGTACATTTGTTTATTTAATTTAGTCAAAATGTATATTATGTCTGCATCTAGGGTGTTGTCAATAATTCTTCATCAAATGAATATAACTTTCTGACTACATGCACTTCAATTTAATTGATGAGAATATACTTGTAAATGCAGGATTAAATTTGTTAAGTTGCTTTGTTTTGTTTTTACATAAATACCAATCGACAAGTTCTCTGAAATATAAATTAATTTACTACAACATATAATAGTTCCTAGTAAACTAGAGTTTGGCAATAATAAGAGAGTCCATGAAGTGAAGTTATTACAAAGCGATGATTGTTATGGAGCATAATCATTGCCAAAAGGATTGAGTGCGGGTATATTTTTGTTAGGGCACATGTTATCTTATTTTTTGAACATCCATCCAAGTTGCGCATTCCATGATTTGTTTGCATCAAAACATTCATCATTCCATTCATGTCAGTGTCGAGGTTCTCATAGTCTATGTTGTTTTAGACTTTACCAAGTATGAAAATACTACCGCATGCATGAAGTCGATCTCCAGCGACACGGTATGATAGGTTTCATGCTTTATTGAGTAGACCAGACTTTTCATAAAATGTTGCCTCGAGTAGAAGCAGAAAATTCAGTGAAGTGAGAACTTATAAAAAGAAAACCCAGATAATTAATGATCTAAATTTTTACAATTCTAAACCTTATTCTTTTTTTTTTCCTGAAATTCTTATTAATGTATTTTTCTGCTTCTCCTTTGCTAACTTATAATGAAAGGTTAATTCAATTTTAATTATGTGATTCATATAAATTATTTCATTCAAGTATTTGTATTTAAGTATGATTATATTATAAACTTTCGCAAAGAATTCGTTTAAAAGTGAATTTTGTATATCTCAAGACTATGGTTTGTAAGTGAGAAATTACTAGTGAACTAGTTAAATATGCAAGAGTACTGGTAAATGACAAGGGGTTTATAAAAACAAATGTGATGTGTCAAAGTTAGATTAGACTCTTAAAGACCATCAATACTACTGGGCCAGAAGGGATTAGACCACACAGCGAGGTCACTGACAGGTGGCTATCACATTAACTCAGCTCTCAACTGACATAAGAAATAGAGGATCATAACTCCTAAAGTTAGTGACAAGAGAAACAGAATAATTCATGATCGGTATGTGATAGAAGCAGAAATATGTTACAAAAAAAGTTCATCATTATACATTTTGTTTTCTGTATGGAGTAGTAGAAGTGTGGCCCAAAACACTTTGATACTTGTTATGTATCCCCTGAATTGCATAGAAATGTCATTGAAATTGGCATGCATATTATCCATGTTGGATATTGACGTTAAAGATAAAGACCAGTTCTGGTCATGCGATTGCATTGTGAAAGAAACGTTGTGGAATCGATCAGAAAAGGTTGATCATCTATTGGTGTGTACTGCAAGGTTCTGGAATCATCAAAATGATAAGAAATTTGGCCCAGTCTTGGTAAAGTTACAAGCACTGTACACAGAAAGATGTAAATGGGACTACGCACACGTGCGCGACACGTGCGTTATATCTATCAGGTCCAAATAGATATAATAATTTACCAAATATATCAATTAGTAGGCGGTTTCTCTGCAAAATTTGTATGGTCACGTATTAGTCAAAACATATTCTTTCACATGATTGGTAATAAGAGCTTCCATTTCTTTTTTTGAGAGGGGGCGTTTCCAAAACTGGTCTTTACCTTAAATCTGTGTATTACACAAGACTGGTAAGGAATAGTCATGCACAGTGTCTAGTTTACAAGCAAATGATTCAAACCCTTACCAAGTAATGATTAAAGTACAGTATGTGAAAGATTTATTTATACAGATTTATATTTCTTGAGAGTGACATATTAAAGGTAAAGACCAGTTATGGAAATGCCCCAATTTCAAAAAATGAAATGGAAGCTCTTTATTACCAATCATGTGAAAGAATATGTTTTGACTAATACATGATGATACAAAATTTGCCAGGAAACCGCCTACTAATTGATATATTTGGTAAATTAGTTTATCTATTGGACTGTGAGAGATAAACGCACATGTACGTAGTCCCATATACATCTTTCTGTGTACAGTGCTTAAAGCTTACATCCTTATTCAACAAAGGCCCTAATTCAACCGATCCTCATTTCATTTTTTATTTATTGAAGAAACATGAAATTTGCAAGGGTTATGAAGATTTTAGTTGTTAACTGTACATGTCCATACAAATTGACTCTGAACAGCACCCCCACATTCTCTAGCTTGGCCCATGCAATGCTATGACTGTTTGTATTGTATGCTGAGGAGAACAACCCCTTCATGAATCTCTTCTCAGGCAGTCATCATCAGGGGGGCGTTTCACAAAACTTGTCATTAGTGACAAATGACAGTTTTTGTTATAAGCTACTGAAATCCTTGCTTCTGATTGGTTATCAGCAGATTTTTCACTGATTGTTGTCATTTGTCATTGGAAAAGGCTTTGCCAGTGAAACAGATCCCTGGAGTTATTACCATCCTGTCATAGGACTAAGGGGCTAGTCCAAGGTATGTGGTCATTTGGTCTTCCGTTCGTCACCAAGTCTTGAAAAGTTCTCAACCTACTACATTGACATAAAATGTATATTTTCACTTATTTGATGTAGAGTAGAGGTGTCGTGGATACCTCACCGGACTGTGGATCACATGGTTCGAGGTTTGAAAATCTATTGTTGTTTATGTATGCACATGTTTGTGAGAAATGTATTGTATAATAATAGAAATGTTTACACTCTAATATATGTATCTATATGCATAGCTCTATGTTTTGATAGGAAAAAGGAGGTACTTGCATCGCTTTTATTTTTGCTGTATATTTTAATGCTGTATTGTATATAAGTTTGCCACATCAAAAAGAAAAACAAATAAAAAGTTCACAAAATCGAGGTAATTCAACTTGTCAGTCTATTTTTATTGTCATGTAGCTCTTTTGATTAGATTTGTTACAAATACATTTACATTACAAGTCAGGGTATGTGAGGGGTTAAAGGTCATCCTGGTAGAGACATCAACTGAATATGTGAACTTCAGCAACATAACTATAGGTACTCATCATCAACATCATCACTGCCATTATCAGGTGTGTTTGGTTATTATGTAGATATATCGCCTGCTATGAGAGGCTTAATTGACTATGTGAAAAATACTGTTGAAAATCATGCTCTTGAGGAAAATTCTGAAATAACTTCATCTTCCTTTGAAATAACAAGCAGCCTTTTCACACACAGCTAAAATTATATAAACATGACTAGTATAAACGTGTTTCGAACGTGTTTAAACTAATCACGAGCCTTTCACACACAGAAATTTCGGTGGGATCGTTAATCGTTTCGTGATTAACTACTGCTCGTAAAATGCGCAGAAGTGCCATTGCGCATTGAAGGTCATGTCACATCAATCAAAGTGCACGCTCCATCCAGTTTAAACACGTTATGAAACACGTTTAAACACGAATAACCTTTCACACACAAAATGTCAAGCTCACTAGATACGAACTTCGTATCTGCAGCCTGCTTTTAGGGGCGTATGGATCGCGACTTCGTATCTATCCCAACATCGTATAAACGATGTTCACACTGGGAAATTTTGTCTATAAACATGTTTAAAACTGTTGAGTGATTCTAATCATCTCTAGATACGATGAATTTTAGCTGTGTGTGAAAAGGCTGTAACTAAGTTAGGCACAATTCTGACAAATCGAACAATGTGTATGAGGACCAGAATAAGGGTATTGAATTGTTACATCTACCCAGTACTTATGTATGGTAGTGAAACATGGACTTTAGCCTCTGATACTAAAAAGCGTTTGGAAAGTTGCGAAATGTGGTTTCTAAGAAGAATGATGAAATCCCCTGGACTGACAAAGTTAGTAATGAGGAAGTTCTCACTCGAGCTGGAGTGCAAAGGAAAATGATACGTGAGATGTTGATTAGGCAGTTACAGTTCATGGGTCACATTACATGTAAAGAAGGCCTAGAGAACCTTGCTTTGACAGGGAAAATTGTGGGAAGAAGGAGTAGTGGAAGTAGGAGGATACTTTGGATGGACAGTCTGCAGAAATTGTTGGAAGAGAGAGGAGTGAAAGAACTTGGAGTGGTACTAATACAGAAGGCTAGGAGCCGAGGGTTGTGGAACAGCATGATCGCCAAAGTCAAACGATATGGCACTTAGAGAGAGAGAGAGAAGTTTATACATAGGTCTATGAAACTTGGCAGACATATGCATCAACATGTATAAACTTGGCACCTGTCTGCCAGGTTTGGTAGAATTTGGTGATGTCATCAAAACATTCAATAACTATGCGTGTATGCTTGCACGTGTACTTCATTACGCGGAGATAGCAATGACTTCAACGAATTTTTTTTTTTCGAATGATACCAAACATAATATTTGTACAAACCACTTGAAAGAATGTCACAATACAGATTTCGCTTGACCTTTTGCCCAACACAAATTGGCTATGACGCCAATTTTCAAACCACTTTTCGCCAACGAAATTGCAACCATTGCAGAAAAGGGCTATTCGTATCTGTTCATTTTCTTGGGGACAAGCCCATACTAAAGATTTATTTGTTAAATGTAATGTTCTTACTGCTTTTCAACTCAACTCTTACTACTGTGCAATATTAATTTTTAAACATAAGCAGAATATGCTCCATGAATCAGTATCATCAATGCTCACTTTGAATGCAGCTGTACAAAATCATAATACAAGAAGCAGAAATAAATATCTTCATTGGGGGAGGGGGTGTAGAGGCCACCGTAGGGGCGGATCAAGTCGGCGGTGAGGGAGGGGGCCCAATTCGTGAGAAAATATTTAGCTGCGACTCAGCCGACCGGCCGAAAGGGGGGGGGGGGACAGTACCTTCTTCTTCTTTTTTCGTAAGAAAATATTTAGCGGCGACACAGCCAGCCAGCCGAATAAAAGTGTTGGGGAGGGGAGGGGGTTGGGGCAGTGGAGCACTACATTTTTGTTTACTGCGTCCAAGTCTCAAGCAAAATGGGAGAAGTATGATTATATATACACTTATACAGTGCGTCCCAGAATTGATGCATGGCTGATCGTCAACGAAACGGGGTTAAGTATTTTGTCAATTCTGTTTGTTGCTACGACAGACAGCCAGTGAAAACGAATTCGTTAAATCAAATTATGGAAATGCAAGCATTACTTTAATTAGTCCTGGCTCATTTTTCCTGATTGAGGTGTCATAATTATGAAAGGGTAGAAAATGAACTTTCTAGATAAAATTATGTGATTTTCTCTTTGAAATTCAGATACCGCCCGCCAAATGACTTTTTGGTACCCTCTCTTCAAATTGTTTTTAATCACTCATACGTGAAGTATGCATCATAGAGTTGCATCTTAATGAAAGAAGAAGATCTAAGCTTTACAAATATGTGTCATTTATTAATTATAATTATGATTAAGTTATGATAAAACATCGATAATTCTCGGTTTCGTTTTTAGGGGACGCACTGTATATAATGATACAACATAAGATCAGCATATTTAATGATGGACCTCTCCCCCATGCATTTGCTTGAGACTTGCTCCAGACCAGGCACGTAGCCAGAGTTTGTTATTTGGGGGGGGGGGGGCACATACATGTAATCGATCGAGGTAAAAAAAAGGGGTCTACAAAATTTCAACCGATCCTGGAAATTTTAGGGGGGCACGTGCCCCCCCCACCCCCCCCCCCCCCCCCCCGTGGCTACGTGCCTGCTCCAGACATAAACATGATAATTCTTAATGTTATCGTTAAAGGCATGCAGGTATTGCTCGTATCATAATTTGTGTACATAATTAAAGGGAAAGTCCACCCCCAAAATAAGTTTGTTTCGATAGAGGCAGAATAATAAGAAAATAAGGTGAGTGAAATTTTGAGCAAATTCTGAATGAAAATAAGAAAGTTATGAATTATTGAAGTTGTGATCAATCAAATACAAATTGGCAACTCTGTGACTTATTATACGAGCTCTCCTTCATTTGCTTTGTGCATAATATTCCATAAAATCATGTTTTCTTCGTTATTGATGACGGAATATATATTTGTTCCTTGCAGGGGGAGTATAGAAACATATTTGCAATTATTATATTTAGGGTGCATGTATGGTTGAAATTTTTCTTGAGGGAAAATGAAAATTTTAGATTTTTTTAGTACTAAGCAAATGGAAGTTGAGCTCGCATGTTACGTCATAGAGTTACCAATTTGTGTTTGATTGATCACAACTTAAAAAATCCTAACTTACTTATTTTTAATCGGAATTTGCTCAAACTTTCACTGACTTGTTTCTCTCATTTTTCTACTCCTATTAAAACTAACTTAATTTCAGGGTGGACTTCCCCTTTAAGAACAATCCGATAAAGTAACGAAGAGATATATATTGATACTTTCATGTCCTAGGAACGGCCACGATCGATCAACCAGTTAGCCGATATCAGTTTTGCGATATGTGTTCTCTACTCGGAAGCATTTAGACATATTATCTTAGGCCTACTTATCTAAATACTCTTTTCATGCCTCCGTTACGAAGTAGCCGGAGGCATTATGTTTTCGGGTTGTCCGTCCGTCCGTCCGTACGTCCGTACGTCCCGTCCGTACGTCCCGTCCGTACGTCCGTACGTCCCGTCCGTACGTCCCGTCCGTACGTCCGTACGTCCCGTTCTTGTGATCGCGTTATCTGAAGAACCGATTGATGGATTCTTGCCAAACTTTGGTCATGTATGTATCTTGCAGAGTCGATGAACTGATTAGATTTTGGGGTCACGAGGTCAAAGGTCAAAGGTCACAGGGCTCATTATGTATGCAAAAACAGCTCGTGATCGCGTTATCTGAAGAACCGATTGATGGATTCCTGCCAAACTTTAGTCATGTATGCATCTTACAGAGCCGATGAACTGATTAGATTTTGGGGTCACAAGGTCACAGGGCTCATTATGTATGCAAAAACAGCTCGTGATCGCGTTATCTGAAGAACCAATTGATGGATTCTTGCCAAATTTTGGTCATGTATGTATCTTGCAAAGCCGATGAACTGATTAGATTTTGGGGTCACGAGGTCAGAGGTCAAAGGTCACAGGGCTCATTATGTATGCAAAAACAGCTCGTGATCGCGTTATCTGAAGAACCGATTGATGGATTCCTCCCAAACCTTGGTCATGTATGCATCTTACAGAGCCGCTGAACTGATAAGATTTTGGGGTCATAAGGTCAGAGTTCAAAGGTCACAGGGCTCATTATGTATGCAAAAACAGCCCGTGATCGCGCTATCTGAAGAACCGATTGATGGATTCCTGCCAAACTTTGGTCATGTATGTATCTTGCAGAGCCGATAAACCGATTAGATTTTGGGGTTACGAGGTCAAAGGTCATGGGCTCATTATGTATGCAAAAATAGCTTGTGAACGCATTCTCATTACAACTGACAGATGGATAACTATTTAACTCAGGACATCTTGCAAAGCCAATGAACTGAGTAGATTTTAGGGTCATGAGGTCAAAGATCAAAGGGTCATATATGTATATGAGAAATTGCTTGTAATCACAATATTCTGAGAACCTGATAATGGATTAAATTGACGTTGAATTTGCAAAATTTCTTCTGTTTTGGTTTGTAAAATTTCTCTATGACGGAGGCATCATTTTCGACTGCGCGCAGTCGAAGTTCCATCTAGTTTAATATACATAAATTTGTAAAGCCGGCATTGATCTCCGATTTGTTTGCCTCAATAGAATGATATTCAATTATACAGAGGTTGAATTTCACTCCAGTTTGATATTTCACTTTGAAAATACTGAAAGGCTATATGAAATTAGAAAATATTTGTTTGTTTAATTGCAACGACCTTTTAAATACACAGATCAGCCACTGGTGCAGTAATTAGGGAGTGAGAGGGTTAATTGCACAAACAGAATTTATTGTTAACACAACCATTTTTGTTTGAAGAGAACGCTCCATCTGTTGGTTAGTGAATTTTTAGTTTGTACTACCAGACAATTAAATTGGCACCTTTACTGTCTATTTACGTCAGCACTGTCCTTCATCATGATGAAAAGGCTTCTAATCGAAAGATGCCTGTTTTTGACGTGCAAACGTCAATAATTTGACGGATATTAATTGATCAGGATTTGTTTTTCACTTGAACAATAGCTAGGGTACATGATCCTTTCCCACGCCAGTTGCTGTCATCCCTTTTCGGAATTAATTGCGAAATTCAATGTGGAAAAAATGACTCCCCTGGGAATCGAACAAGGGTCACTGGCTAAGAACGCTAATGAGTGATTTCAAGTACGGTGTTCGGTGTTGGTGTTGGTGTTGAGAGCGCGGAAAGGCTGCTGAACCGAGCTCCAACACCGACGGTCAGTTTAGAATGACGATACCGATCACGCGTGCGCGTTTTAACTATCGATGGCTCAACACCAGCCTCAACACCGAGTGACGTGCGACTCTACAGGCGAAAAGTCTTGCGATAAAAGCATAATCCAGTCAGAAATTCCAATAAATTACATCATACAGAATATAAAATCTGAAGCCATATATGAAAATGAATAGAGAAAATATGATTTCTCTTGAAAAACATATATAGCTCCCATGAATTACAGTTGTTTTGACTGGAAAATGGATTTTACCTAGCTTGATCGTAAAAAATTCGTGCCAGATGTCGGCATAGTTACCTGCGGTATATACTGAAATCATGAATTTCCCAATCCCTAGGGGCTGGTGTTGGTGAATGGGAAAATTACACGTAAATCATCAACACCAACCGCCATACTCGGTTCAGCAGACGACATTCAACACCACAGCCCTCAACACAGACATATTTTCAGAGGTCAACCTTAGTCCTGAACACCAGCATGACTTCAAGTTCGGTGTTGTAGCTGATGTGGGTGTTCTCACAACACCAACACCAGCTTTCAACACCGAACTTGAAATCACTAAATGTCTTGACCACTGGACCAAGGAGACGGGCCAGAATATAACAGGCATAAATACACTGATATTCATATTTCAAAATAATAAATTTGAGATATAATTACGGCAATAACTCTTAACGATTGAAGAAATCAAATGAACACTTTACCTGAACAATCGTATGAGTTATGAATATCATGATTGAAAGGAGAAAAATATGATCGACATGATTGATAATAGATAACATAATGATTATGATCATGATCTAAATACGATATCTTTATGTTATTGCATTCATGTGATATCACCTGACTAACATTACACGAAAATGATAACAACATATTTATTATAAGATACGATATCATGTGATGCAAGAATGCTATGATAATGTTTTATATGAACAAAATATTATATGAATATGATATAGTAATGATATAGTATGAAAAGATACGATGTAATATAGTAATGATGTGACAAGGTATGATTATGATAGAAACAATATGTGAACATATATGATATGGATATTATGATATCAGTCATAACATATTAAATATATATGCTATGATATAAAATATGTATGATGTAGTATTTGGATATGATTATATTATGATAAGAAATGACATGATATAGATTGTTAATCAAGTTATCTCAATCGGTAACATTTAAGTATTATAATAAGGTCGAATTCTCGCCGGTTTTTTTTTATGTGAATTTTGTGTTATCCGGTTATGTTCATTATTTGTTTTCTTGTATGCGTATCAGCTTGGGGGAAAAAAAATTAAAGGGGGGGGGGGTGTGATGTTGTTGATGATGATGATGGTGATGGTAGTGATGAAAATGCTAATTTACACCGTTTATATGGCGACAGATTTCTGATTAAAGAACATTCAAAGGCACAGGCCCCTCCTATGAAGACAGTATTTTTCGCACTTGCCGAAATACTAGATATGTTTAAGGCATTATTTGACATGTTCAAGATTGTAGTCTCACGAAGACTGAAAGGGATTGAGTCCCACAAAGGCTGAGGAATGGATGACAAGACACAGTCCCCATATCATCCCTTCATGTGTGGTGTGGGTACATGGCAGGCGCGGATCCAGGGGGGCCGAGCGGGCCTTGGCCCCCCCCCCCCCCCCCCGCAAAAAAAAAAAAAAAAAAAAAAAGAGAGAAGAAAGGAAAAGAAGGGAAAGGGAAAGAGGAGAGAAGGGAAAGAAAGAAGAGGAAGAAAAAAAAAGAAAAGGGGGAGGAAGGAGATCGGGGGGCCGAAAGGGCCTTGCCTCCCAGGCTGTTGACCCCCCCCCCCCCCCAATCAAAAAAATAAGAGAGAAGGAAGGAAAGGGAAAGAAATGACATAATTTCCAAGATTTTTCCTCATTTTTAGTAAATACGTTTGTATGTGTTTGTTGGAGAATGACAAATTACTAAATTTACAGCCAGGCAAGAAATATGATTCTTGAGATTCCTACATGTCAGGCCCGAGGTGGGGCGGGGATCGGGAGCCTCGAACTCCCTCCCCCCCCCCCACTTTTTTGAAAAAGTATATTAAAGAAAAATAAATAGAATGAGAGCAAGAAAGAAACAATAGTTAACTGCCAGTGTTAAAAAATAATGAGGCATCTAAATATGCACATCTGACCGTGATTAAATGCCTAAAACCCCTAAGCTCCCAGGGGCTCTGCCCCTGGATTCCACCTAGGACCCTACGGCGGGCCCTTAGATGCTCATCTGACGGTAATTTAATGCCTAAAACCCCTGATTTTTGGGGACTCCGCCCCCTGGAACCCACGCCAAATAGTGACCTGCCAGTGTCATAAAATAATAAGGTATAACAAAAAATGCTCATCTGACCTTAATTAAACACCTAAAACCCCTGAGCTTCCGGGGCCGGCTCAGCCGCCTCGACCCCACCAGGGGCCCTAACACGGGCCCCTGAATGCTTATCTGACCGCAATTTAATGCCTTAAACCCCTGAGCTTGCGGGGTCGGACAAGGTATCAAAATGTGTTATCTGACCGCAGGTGCGTAGCCAGAGGGGGGGGGGGGGGGGGGGGGGGGGGAGGCGGTCCCCCCAAATCGGAAGAGGCATGGAAGAAAAAGGAGCAGACAAAGAACACCTTTGAAAAAAGGATTAAGAGTATAGAGAACGGTACAACGCATCGTCTTCTTTCTCTAATAATTTAATAAAACGTCAAAACTTCGCTCAAGAGGGGATGGGGGGGGGGGGGGACTGAATTCAGACAAGGATTAAGAATCGAGAACGGTACAGCGAATCGTCTTCTTTCTCTCATAATCTTGTGAAACGTCAAAGCTTCCGCGCGAAGCGCGGGAGTGGGGAACCTGAATTCAGAGGCGAGACGGTAATACGAATCTTTAATTATTTAATGAAACGTAAAAGCTTCCGCGCTTCGTGCGGGATGGAGGGAAAACTAAATTCCGACGAGGATTATTTTCGAGAACGGTACATCGAATCGTCTTCTTTCTCTAATGATTTCATGAAAATTAAAAACTTCCGCGCTTCGCGCCCCGCGGCAGGGGGTAACCTGAATTCAGACGAGGATTAAGAGTCGAGAACTGTACAGCCAATCGTCTTTTTTCTCTTATAACATTATGAAACGTAAAAGCTTCCGCGCTTCGCGCGGGAGGGGGGGGGGGCACTGAATTCAGACGAGGATTAAGAGTCGAGAACGGTACAACGAATCGTCTTCTTTCTCTAATGATTTAATGAAACGTAAAAGCTTCCGCGCTTACGGTTAAAACCATCCCAATGTAATGTTGATATTGGTATAAAAACTCTTGAGTCATGCCTTAGGTCGGTTAGTCAGTGGATGAATGATAACTTTCTGAAGTTAAATGAAGACAAAACTGAGTACATGTTGATTGGATCTGCCAGGCAGTTGAGTAAATTTTCTGCACAAAAGATCATGATTGGCAACTCAGAAATAAAATGTGTTAATCAGGTTCGTAATCTTGGAGTTTTGTTTGATGCTGGAATGACCATGAAATCTCAGATTTCAAATGTTGTTAGTTCAGCATCATTCCATATTCACAATATTTGGAGGATCAGAAAATATCTGAATCAAAAAGCCACTGAGCAGATTGTTCATTCTTTTATTACATGTCGTTTGGATATGTGTAATTCATTGTATACTGGCCTTCCTCAAAATCAAATATCCCGTCTGCAACGAGTTCAAAACATGGCAGCTCGGCTCGTCACTCTCCGCAGTAGATCAGACAGTATCTCAGATATATTAAAATCACTTCATTGGCTATCAGTCTCAAAAAGAATTATGTATAAGCTGTTACTCATTACTTACAAAACACTTCTTCATTCTTCACCCCATTACTTGTATCAGATTTTGAAACCGTACACCCCACAACGGAATTTACGTTCAGGTTCACAGCTCCAGATATGTACACCCAAAACCAATAACAAATGGGGGGACAGGGCTTTTGCTAACGTTGCACCCAAACTATGGAACACTTTACCATTAGAAATAAGACAATCATCATCAGTTGAAATATTTAAGAAGAAACTTAAGCACCATTTGTTTATGTCGTAGTTTTAATATTGTAAAATTATGTCGTAGTGTTTATAGTGTATAATTATGTCGTAGTTTTAATATTGTATAATTATTTTGATGTTGTACAAAAGCGCCTTGAGCAGTCTTTAAGAATGGATATGTGCGCTTTATAAATTGACATTATTATTATTATTATTATAGGGGGGGGGACCTGAATTCACGGACGAGGATTCAGAGGCGAGAACGGTAATACGATTCTTTAATGATTTAATGTTACCTTCCGCGCTTTGCGCGGGATGTAGGGGAAACTTAATTCCGACGAGGATTATTTTCGAGAACGGTATAACGAATCGTCTTCTTTCTCTAATGATTTAATGAATCGTAAAGCTTCCACGCTTCGCGCGGAATGGGGAAAACTGATTTCAGACGAGGATTAGTGTCGAAAACGGTACAACGAGTCGTCTTCTTTCTCTAATGATTAAAGGAAACTTAAAAAGCTTCCGCGCGAAGCGCGGGGGGGGGGAACCTGAATTCAGACGAGGATTAAGAGTCGAGAGCTCTCCAAAGAATCGTAATAATTTAATAAATCGTAAATTTTACTTGTGAAATGTCAAAGCTTCCACGCAAAGCGCGGGAGGGGGGGGGGAACCTGAATTCAGACGAGGATTCAGAGGCGAGAACGGTAATACGAATCTTTAATGATTTAATGTTACCTTCCGCGCTTCGCGCGGGATATAGGGGAAACTAAATTCCGACGAGGATTATTTTCGAGAACGGTATAACGAATCGTCTTCTTTCTCTAATGATTCAATGAATCGTAAAAGCTTCCACGCTTCGCGCGGAAGGGGGAAAACTGATTTCAGACGAGGATTAGTGTCGAAAACGGTACAACGAATCGTCTTCTTTCTCTAATGATTAAAGGAAACTTAAAAAGCTTCCGCGCGAAGCGCGGGAGGGGGGGAACCTGAATTCAGACGAGGATTAAGAGTCGAGAACTCTCCAAAGAATCGTAATAATTTAATAAATCGAGAAAAAAATTCGCGCTTCGCGGGAGGGGAAAAACTTAATTCAGACGAGAATTATTTTTGAGAACGGTACAACGAATCGTCATCTTTCTCTAATAATTTAATGAAACGTCAAAACTTCCGCGTTCGCGGAGGAGGAAGGGGAAAACTCGCCCCTCCCTGCACCGACCCCCCCCCCCCGCATTACGTCACTGTTGGTCACCATTACGTACTAATATTTGGCTCGCATAATTTCAAATTTGGGGCCCCCCCCCCCCCCTAAGAAATCCTGGATCCGCGCCTGGTACATGGGGAGTGAGCCCAGAATGAGCGCAACCCAAAGGCGAAGAAGATATGGAAAAGAAAAACCTCCAAACTCTTAAAAAACCCTCTCGCATCATTTTACATTATGTAAATACAATCAAAGACGTCATTACTACCTACAATCTATCGGCTGTACTAGACTGATATGCAAATGAAGGTAGCGCCCTTTCGTACGTCATGAATGCTCTTATTTGACAAAGCTGTCAAATATGCAAATGTCAAATATGCAAATGATGGTGTATTTTTTATCATTGCCTCTTACGGATGTTAATAATCAAAATAAAACCGATACAGATTTCTGAAGCGCACTTTCTGACGCAAAGCGCTACCAAATATGGAGTTTTAATATTGTAAGCCTATTCCTCTTCGATGCCTGTTTTTATTGGATAAAGCTGTCCAATATCCACATTTTTGCAACACCTTTGTCTATTTCGTGCGTACTTTTACGATATAGCTAGAGATGATGGTGTATATATGTGGAACGCCCTTTCCTTGTATACCGATACAGATTTCTGAAGCACTACCAAATATGGAGTTTATTGTAAGCCTATTCCTCTTCGATGCCTGTTTTTATTGGATAAAGCTGTCCAATATCCACATTTTTGCAACACCTTTGTCTATTTCGTGCGTACTTATGATGGTGTATGTGGAACGCCCTTTCCTTGTATACCGATACAGATTTCTGAAGCACTACCAAATATGGAGTTTATTGTAATGCCTATTCCTCTTCAATGCCTGTTTTTATATATATTATATTCTTTTGGGTGGTCTTTTTTCCCGCTAGTTTTTGTTTTATCTGGCAATGTAGATGACTGTGTGGTTTCAGAAAAAGCTTTCAAAGAAGTCCATTTAGATTTGTGTAATAAAGTAAAGTAATGGTGTTTCTAGAAGAAGAAAACAACAGAACTAATAAAAACTGCATTTTTTCCATGCACATGAAATATTTCGCAATTCAGAAATATCAAGATATTTTGAGACGAAAAATACTAAATTTAAGGTTAAAAGTATTCATTTGAATTCACTTTACACATTCTATGAAATGTTATGTAAAAGGTTTTCAATTTAATATCAATCTTCATTTTTGTTCTAAAGTATGCTAAGATTTCTTTAGAGTCCATATTTGATTATCTGTAGTATATCAAAGCCTAAATTTGTCTATATATAAATGAATAATCATAATGTTTATAATTTATCTTGTCATCAACTCATTTGATTATGTTTCAAGCCACATTTCCATTTTTAAAAAGATTCATTAACTACATATTCAATGGGAATAATACTTTTTCTTATAGGATAATAAAAGGTATTACACTATATAGATTTATTATCATATTTATGCTATGCCTTTATAATCGTTTTAAAGGGTGTACATTTTGAATGGTTTGCATGTTTTTATCAATATTGTAAGTCTTTCACAATTTAGCCACTGGATGCAATGAAATGTTAATTACAACCTTTAGTTCAAGTCATTCATTTAATGCATTTCACCAATTGATTTTAGTTATTGTTTAGATTGGCTGAAGTATTTTATCTCTTTTGTGTGTGTGTGTGTGTGTGTGTGTGGCAGAGATTTCTCTATATAGAAGATGGAATCCTCATCAATGGATCTGGAGAAGATGTCAAAATCCTGATAGAACTAATGAATAGGAGAAGAGCACTAGCCAAATCTGAAAAGGTATTTGAACATTTCTTTAAAGCGCCTCTAAAGTGTTGGGAGCCCCAAATTTGCCATAAAGTCTTTCACAATTTAGCCACTGGACGCAATGAAATGTTAATTACAAACTTAATTCAATTCATTCATTTAATGCATTTCTCCAATTCCCCAAATTTGCCATAAATTAGATGGCTAAATTTTACTTCAATTCTATCATAATGTGAAAGAGGATGTCATTTGAGACACACTTCAACAAAGATTTCCCCCAACAAAATGTGTTTGAAGACAAATATTGATTAAGAAATGTATCATTTAGGTTTTCTGTAGTACGCAGAAAACATAAATACTATTTCTTTCTTCGTCATTTGCCATTATAATTTTCACAGTCATCATCCGAATTTCGATTATTCATTTTCGCACTGTTAATGTCATCATCGTCATGCTTTGTTTCTCCAAGGTAAATATATTTTTATTTATCATCATTTAAAGATACTTTGCCCCTTTTGCAGCCATCCTCAAATTCTGTAGAAATTTGCAGAAATTATGAATATGTCATGTATGTCCTCTCTGTGAAATGTAAGCGTCAGCAGTGTCCTAATATTCAAATTATGCAAGGAAACCCGTTTACTTGCTAGACTTTACTGTCAGACACTATTGAGTGACTGACTGGCTTTTGTCTTCTTTGGCAATAACATACATAAATGAGTTGTAAAGGGTACATGAGCATTTGTCTACATCATTAATCCACTTCTTGTAATGGCCAAAATTAAACTGATTGAATCTTTGCGCAGCATAAAACGTACGACCATTCGGTACAATGGTCTGAAAATCAAGACTTTTACTTATTAGCTCTATAGCTCCTAACTAATATAGTCGTTATTTTCCCACTTAAAGACATTGTCAAGCCCCCCTTATTCTTAAGTTCATGCGCAATAGTCTGTGGGGCATCGTAAAAATCTCACCGAAAATGTACTCAATAGACAATCTAGCTATCATTAAAAAAACTCCAATGATTTTCGTTCAAAAAAACGTTGTTGCATACATTGACTGGATACAACATTGAACACGTAATAATAAGACACATAACAGATTGTAAGAGGACCTAAGATGCAGCATGTACATCACAATACCAGCTAGCACCCACCGACTATAGTCTGCAAGCACAGACACTAATTTGTCTCATTATCCAAAAATCATTGTGCCTTGAGAGAAGCCTAGCCCAGCTACCTACTGGCTGTGTCAGGAGCAGCTATAGTGCATGGGCTATGGTAGTCTTATAGTGCAGACTCACTTTTACGACTGACCAGGGTTTGTGCTTGCAGACTACCCACCGATCACACTCCAAACACCCAAAAAGCAAGAACAATAGATCCGGTCCAGATGTTCAGGCTCGGTATCTCTCGATCCACTGCTCTCGCCCGCCGAGCGCAAGAGTGCAGCCACTGATAACATACCATTGATTAAACATATTATCAGCATTAATCATAAAGACCTGACCAACATCTTTCAAATGAATTTTGCTTCATATTTTCACAAAAGATTATTTGTTTTTTCAAAACCAAAATAAATCTTTAGCTCGTTTAAAACTTGTAGTGGTAAAAGGCGAATTCCAGCCAATTTTTGTTATTATAATATACCCATTTAACCAAATGAAGTGAATTTAAAGCTTTATTAAGTTTCTGGGTGTGATTCCCAAAAAGAACATTTTCGACTGTTAATTTCAACACAAGTTTACACCTTTCGTACAATTTCTTTTCGAAATATTCCCATACCTTCCTCACTATGTGACATTAAAAAATAGGTATTCAATGGTTTCTTAATGCAATAAACAGAATGTACATGCGCTGCTTGATTCAACCTGTATTTTACACAGATAAGAGTTTGTTGGAGTAATGCAATTAATCAAGCAATATTGGAACCATCTGAGTGTAACGTCTTGTATTGTTTGGTATGGTATAGAATTAAAACATCGCCATTTCTTTAATGAGATTTGTTGCCGACTTTCTCTTCCCATCTTTCTTTCCTTTTTACATTAGCTGATACCCATCCTTTTACCATCGAAACGTAAATATTTTTACATCCTTGTCTTTGCTTCATCAAAATACTAAGAATATATGGTCTAAGTGGTTGGTCAACTGCATAAACGCATTGATGGTTGTGAATTTTTTTCCAACTTTTCATCAATCTCCCCTTTTATAATTAAATATGTTAGGTAGTCAATAGAAATATTGTAAGTTTCAGTAATTTTTTGTCTGCTTAAAACCTGATCATCTACTCCAATTAAGTCATTTACAAATCTACACCCTTCTGGTTACATTGTCTAAAATTAACAAGGGTTTTATTTATTACAATGTCTTCATTGTGGCAAAAGAATTCAGAGCCGAACTCTTTTTTGCTGGAGCATCTATTTGCTCTTCCAAAAACACACCACAAAGAGACTACATCCTTCCAAAAAGGATTCATTATTAAATCAATATACTTTTCTAAATAACTATAACCGTACAGGAAAAAATTACAATCTGAGAATGGAACAGAACTCGGAAAAGAGTTAAAACACATACCGTCAATAAATTCGTTATACATTCTTCGTATCCAAGCTATTATTTTGCATTTTCCGATCTTATTTCTCCCTCTGCTTCCCTTCCTGCTTCCGGCCTCTCCATCATATGTATTTTTATATACAGTCAAACCTGCTTTAGTGACCACCTGTCTAAAAGGACCACATTTTTTGTTTCCCTTGAAATTGGTTTCTCATCGAGACATGTACTAAAGGAACCTGTCTACAAAGACCATTCTGTGCTTCCCTTGCCGCGGTCGTTATGACAGGTTCGACTGTATATCTATATCTCTCTTCTCTCTATCCCCGTGTCTTTGATCCTTCTTGTTTATGTCAAGATTGCTTTTCCTTCATTTTCTTTTTAAAAATATTGTATTCCCTTCATCTCCTTTTTTTGAACGCATCATCCTATACTAAACCAGGTTCCATGCCCCATGGTGCCACATCGCGTGCCTTTATGTTAAACCTGCAGGCCTGTCGTCTGCAATTAGTGGCCACACCCGTGTGTGTGGGTGTGTGTGTGTGTGTGCGTGTGTGCGTGTGCACGTGTGCGTGTGTGTGCGTATGTGTGTGTGTGTGACGAGGCTTCATGCTGATTTATCGTCCATATTGGAAATTGCTCTTGTTTGTAAGTGAATATACAGTTACAAAAATCGATAGCA